>VOPJ01015622.1:0-35902 GCA_014673585.1 Semibalanus balanoides | reverse complement strand
GTATATCAACAGAAGTTGCTGTGAAGATAAGTTGTGCTTTGATCTTCCCATAACTCCTATATTACGGCTTATAACAGATGCTACACTACTTATATGACTACTCCATTTGAGATTTTCATCAACATGAAAGCCTTAGTACTTAATGCATGTTTTCCTGGTGATTTGAGTGTCATTTAATGTGATGTCAAGATCTGGCGTCACTGATCTTTAATATATTTGGCAATTTGTCTTCGCTGCATTTAGTGTTAATCTATTTACTTGGAACCACTCGTTTATTTTTATAACTAATTCATTCATCTTTGTTTGGAGCTCTTTAACATTTCTACCTGGAATATAAATTGCCGTATCATCAGCAAATAAATAAAAAGTACCTAGGTCTGTTGTTTTGCTGATATCATTAATATAAAGAATACATAAAAGAGGACCTAGAATTGAACCCTGTGGGACTCCCATTTGTATCACTTGTTTCTTCGATATAATGTCATCTATTCTTGTCATCTGATGTCTGTTATTAAGATATGACTCCACCATTTTGTAGAAATCCCCTCGTATCCCTATGCGGTGTATTTTTTCAAGATAATTTCTAAGCAAACTGTATCGAAAGCTCTTTTTAAATCTAGGTATAAGGAGCAAGTTATTTCGTTATTTTGTACAGATTTTGTAACTTCATCGTGCATATGCACAATCGGCATGTAAGTACTGTGTTGTATTTGAAAAAATAGTAATATGTTTACATGTGACCGTACACCAATCTTTGCGTCACCAAAGCAGTGTGTTCGTCCACAATGAGGTTATCGAACGGCAAAACTTTGCCCCGCCCAGTGACAGCTGCGTGTGCCGGCACCACATGGGTGCACGGTAGGCGTGAAACGCGGACTGGCTGGGTCGACCGGCGTTTCGCTCGCGCCGGCGTAGGACGTGGGCAACGATACGTGAACCACTAGTGTGCCGAGGCGCTGACCGGACCGTGCGGCTGGCGGTCGGGGCGGACGGCAAGGTAATTGAATACTGGGCGGACCGGGTTCAAAAACGCGAAGCTGCATGGCATCACAGTGGAATAACTGAACTGATGACGTATGCGAAAACGTCACGGGATTTGTGAGCGTTGAAATATGACCACATATGACCAACGGTTTTGCATTGAAAATCTCAAGCAACTAGTCGCTTTGGAGGAAAATTTTTCGGATTGGGGTTTCCTCAGCACACCCGACAATATGGCATATCGTCAGTTAAAAAACTAATGTTAAAGTGCTATATTCCCTTAAATCTAGGTATAAGAGCAAGTTATTTCGTTATTTGTACAGATTTTGTAAACTTCATCGTTGCATATGCACATCGGCATTAATTACTGTGTGTTAATCCTGAATCCAAATTGAAGGGATTTCAATATCATTATCATTAAAGAATTGTCATTAATGTTATATGCAATTATTTTCTCAAGAATTTTTCGAAAATAGATACAATGAAATTGGTCTATAATTATTAAAATTTATCTTTACTCCTCCCGTTTTGTTTTAGATTGTTGCAATAATGTACCTTAAGTTTGTTCTTGGAAAACACCCGCTGTTCAGACATTAAATGGAAAAGTACGGTAAGATGATGCATAAGTGGTTTCATAACGTTCCCATAGTATAAAAGAGCTATTCCATCATCCCGCCTCCCAAGGGTTTCAGAGATTTAATTTATGTTTTATCTTCACAGGGTGGTTGCAAGGTGTATTTGTAGACACTCATGAAGTGGTTTCTTTGATAATTGTAGTGACATGAACATAGGAGAAGGGATGCTCTTCTCCAGTTCAGCCCCAATTGATGAAAATAATATATTAAAGCCTTCAGGGACCTCTTCACCCTTATAGCAATATCCTTTATTGTCATAGAATGTTTTCGGAAACTTAGATTGCTTTGTTTTGCATTTTTCATGAGATTGTTAAGCCACTTGCCATGTCTTGCTTACTGTCATTTCTGCTTCCTTCTAAAGATTGTTTTATATATGAATCTTTGGCATCTCTTATTAAAAGACCCAGTTATATTTCTATATTCGTTTTAACCTATTTTCTTACTATTTTCATTTGCAATGCCTCGCATTTCTCAATAACTTTTTATTCAGACGGAGGTGAGTAAGGCGCCTTCGCGCCTCACTAACGTAGTCTTACAGATGGGCCAAAACCGACTTCGTCGTGCTTGCTTGCTTGCTCGCTTGCTTGCGTGGGTTTCAGGATAACTACCGTTTCACTGCACTGATTATTGCAATGTATACTCTGATCAAATTTAATCGTAAAATAAACACATGGTATAGGCTACGGTTGAAAATATTTGGACACAACAACAGAAACTGTCATCATCCATAAATTAAACACAAAATCAAAATACCAGCCGAATTGATAACACGTGCTTTGACTCGGATTCACCTTCACAGGTGAGAATCAAGAAATACAAATAACTAAATGCCACAAGAAACCGTGCAGTAAGTGTTGTTCTTACATATTGCCAACAAACAAACCCATGCTTTTCCGCCTATCAGTTGCCGGACGAAAATGAAATAACTCGCTCCGTCTGCTTCATGCCATGCATGCTTTACTAGTACAGTTTATTCTTTGTATTTATTGAACATAATAGGCCCGGAGTGATCCAAGGCTTAATGGGAGTTTTTCTTCGCCAAGGGTGTGTATGATTTGAGAATAGTTTAATGCCATCTAAACGTATGCCTTTATAAGGGTTGCATGCATCGTTATGCATCATTGTTTTCGTGAAAACAACTCAATCGTTCCAGGAAAATATTCAACCAGCTCAGCATCTTGCGATACGGCCGATCAAAAATTCGTTATCCGTTTAGCATCTTGTGGTATATGAGTCCCAATATTCATTGATGCAAATTATCGGTAAGCTGGTCTGATAAGCATCAATGATTATCCCAGATGAATGCAAAATTGATAGATCATTTATGAATATGTTGTCAAGTAGTGATTCACACTGATGCTGCTTTCTCGTCGCCTTCCATATTGTTGGAGCAAATCCGTAAGACGATAGCAGATTTTTGAAAGATGAATTACAATCATTTACTTTGTTTACAAGAAGATTATAATGAAGTCACCAGCTTAGAACAACATAATTCTTTTCATTTCTAACTTCTCAAGCAATTTTTCCATGATAATCTAAAATTACCTTGCGAGATGGTTTGGGGTCTGTCCTATTTCGCCTACCAATATATTTTTAGATCCAGAATCTACAGGTTGGTTAACTCACCAGTTCACATCTATACTTTGAAGATCTGTTCTCTCCTTCACATCATAATGTCATGTATGTTATACTGGCAACTCCGCCCCCTCCCCGTTTATCTGCATCGCACATATTGTAATGATCAAGATTGTAGTATTCAATAATATCATTTTTAGCCATGTTTCTGCTATACATATAATATCCCAAGTTATGCCTGTGCTCACCAGAAAATTGTGTAAATCACCAAATTTGTTTTTAATCGACCTAACATTCGAGTGGATGACATTAAAGTTCCCATCAATGTCAGTTACCGAATGATAATAATCACAATGGGTTCGGATATTATCAAGAATATCCTCCTCCCTATCCCCCTCGCTTTTCAAGAAATTGAATCGATCATTTCCAATGCCTCGATTCTCCATTTGCCTCGGTGAAGTATAATGTCATTTGTCCAACATTGTAAATCGTAGGGGGATGTAAATCGACCCCCGGCAGTGTGCATGTTTAATGCACTTCCAAGTTTCTTGTTTTGATTATATTTATCTCCTATATTTCCAGGGGCTTCCACAAGACACGAGTGAATAAACACCAAAATACATAGCTTCCATTTTATTTGCATGCCACCCTGATCATGGGAAATGAGTTTTCCCCTACACGCACACCTCATGATCCCCAAAGAAGAGCTCTACACGAGCTGTGCCATCAGATAGATCCAGCAGAGGAGAAGGTCCTGTCTGGCCGGCCTGGTGTGTGATCTCTCAGGGGGCGCCACCGCAGTTGCCAGCGGGAACGGTCGTGGTGGTTGCCGCTGTGGTTGCCGCTGTGGTTGCAGCTGTGGTTGCCGCTGTGGTTGCCGCTGTGGTTGCCGCTGTTACCGTAGTGGTAACCGTAGTGTCCACGAACTCGATGTTGGCCGAGAAGCCACGGTCCCGGCCGTAGTTGCCCGATTTGAACTGGACGATGAACTGGTTGCCGGTGGAGGTGAAGCTCTGGCTCGTCAGCTCCTGGTCGCAGGCTTCTGATCGTTGTGTGACCGTCACTCGGTAGTAGCGAAGCGCCAAGTGGTCCCAATGGCAGGTACCGCCGGAAGCGGTACAGAGCTTCATGCGGTGACGGTGACCGTGACCTGCTGTCCGGCCGGAACGGTTGATGGAACACCCCACCAGCAGGACGACATTCTTCGGGAAGTTGTGGAGAGTAAGTGGGCGAGGGATTGGTGCCTCTCCTGGAATCATGTCAGAAAATGTCTCCACAGTCGATGTCACCGTAGTATTCGCCGTTTGAGCGTTTCACAGTTGGTCAGACGGGTTTGGCGAGCAGACGCCGTGCAGTCTTTGCCGACGAAGCCACCGTTCTGACAGGTGGGCGGGTTGGTGCAGCCACCGGCGCAGTTGTACATGGCGTTGGTGATCTGCTTGTCCCGGTGCGACATGCCACCGCGCCGTCCGATCAGGCCGCCCTTTAGGAAATCGTTTACTTGGATCGTGTCCAGACCGTTTTTGGTGAAGTAGTCGTTACCGTAGTGCATCATGGAGGTCAGATCGTACGGCACCGAGTAGTTGTTAGCCGTAGATCGCTTACCGAAGTTGTGCCCCTTACCATCCCTGACGTTGTCTAAGAGGATGGTAACGTAGTTGTCGCGGTCATGTCGTGACTGCTGGTGTGACAGACCCATGGCGTGGCCGAACTCGTGCGCCACCGTGCCGAGTCCTGTGCAGCCCGTGCCGATGCTCAGGTTCTGTCCTCCGGAGCTAATGCTTTTCCCGATCCACGACCAGCAGCCGGAAGACTTGATGACGTTGATATGCGGCACGCTGGAGCCCTCGGCCACCTCGTTGAACTCGATGCAGGTGTTGTCGCGCCAGTGCTGGATGCCGGCCAGGATGGCAGCCCTGTCGCCGGTCGAATTGGCGCTGATGGCGAAGCTGACTGGGCTGGTCCAGAGGTTCGTGGCAGCCTGTCGACCGTCCCGCTGCTCCGCCGTCAAGCACCATATCGGACTCGAACAGCTCCAGACCGTCGTCAGTAACCTCGGGGTTGCGGTTCTCAAAGTTGTCGTCGACGGGAAGCTCCGGCTTACGAGTGTCTGAGTTGGGGGCGGCAGTGACCCACTGGTCCAGCGGCTTACGTCCGTCAGGGGTGGGGGCGTCGGTGGCCCACTGGTTCTGTGGGCTGACACGCTGCGGCTTACGGCCGTCAGGGGTGGGGGCGTCGGTGGCCCACTGGTTCTGTGGGCTGACACGCCGCGGCTTGGCAGCCGTCAGCGCCAGGAGAACGCACATCAACAGGACCTTCATGCTGCTGCCAGTGCCGGTAGGATACGCTGGGCCTCGACTGACCTGAGCCCGGCTGTGGCCTCTTTTAAGGCCAGAGTCGGTGTGCGTCGTCATGGTGGGACAATAACGCCCCAAGGGATGCCCCCCCCCCACAGAGGCGGAGGCGGCGACACTCCGTGAGTAACGCAGCTGTCCGACGTGCTGACAATGACGAGAATGACGCGGGCGGCCGACACCTGTCAGCAGACGACGCCGGCGACTGCTGACGCCGGGCGACTGCTGAGCTGACAGGTGTCGTACGCCGATGAGCTTATTTCGATCGATCTTTGTTACAGCTTCTGTAGCCACAAGACAGACAAGTGCTGGTATTCGGAGCTTCCTACCCGGGTATCTAGGAAAGTAGGACAACCATGTTTGTTGCTGTGATATTGTATTTTACCACTCAGGATTTTATTTTTTATTTTTTAATAAATTTAGTCCGAATGTTTTGTATGGATGGCTTTCTGAGGTCAGGACCCGCGCTAAGCAGAGCTTGTTGCGCTGTCCACTCACCCCCATGACCTCACCACCCGTCGCGCAATTTTCTGTTGGCCGGCAGAATTTAGAGACGAAAGTTGTACGTTGCCCGATATACCTGGACACGGTCCGCCCGCTCACTGACGCACCTGGCCCTTGAGTGCACCGCTGCACCGGCCGCAGGCCATCCCAATCAGGAGACAATGCGAGCGCGAGGCGACTCGAACCCGGGCTGCCACTACCGGGATAGGTCAGAAGACCAGCGCTCTCCCAATGAGCTACAAGGGCGGACACAGGGGGGTCTGCTCCGCCACTTTTACAATAGGCAAAAGTGGCAATAGCCAATTGACATGGAAAGCGCTCCTTAGCTTTTATGGGAACAGCTCCTTAGCTTTTTATTACGTCATACTGTACACTGCGGCGCTGCCGTATTGTGTTGGGGGTGCGCTTACGCTGCTGGCGAACATGTTTTGCGGATATCTCCGGAACGGCTGGAGTAGCTCATGAATTTAGTAAATTTTCTAAGAACTGGAATTTTTACATACGGAGTTCAAATTTTGAGTTTTTCACAGAACAAAGGCGGTTCCAGGGCCCAGTTTTGAGGGATCGGCGACATTTGGCGATATGCAGATATGCGATCTTCACGGCTTCTTCCTAAACTGAAAGTTATGAGTCACGGTTGATGTAAACAATTCAAAATTAGTTAATTGTTAAAAAAACCTTTTTATATTATAAACAATAAATTTACCGTGACAGAGCGGTTTCAGGGTCTTGAAAAAGGGAGGTTTGCAGAAAGTATTGAGAACGACTAGGCTTAAGTAAAAAAATAATAAAAAATAAATGCGAAGGGCATTTATAGCTATCAAGATGCAAAAGATAGTATTTTTATTTTATAATTTGCATTATTTATTACATATAAGGTTTCAGGGGCGTTTTCAGGCACAGGGGGTGACTGGAGGCTGGAGGCTGGAGACTGGAGGACCACTGGACAATCAGGCTGGAGGGCTCCTGGACAGACGAGATGGAACCCCTGGGAAGTCTCCTGTGCAGGTCAGAGGGGCCCCTGACCACACTGAAAGGGCCCCTGGGTGGGTCAGAAGGGCCCCTGAACTTGCGAATGGGCCTCTAGCCAGCATGGAGGTCCCAGGGGCAGGTCGAAGAAAGCCGTCCGAGATGATGACAGCGGACAACGCCAGAAAGGGCACCACCTTTGCCAGGTCGAGACGTCCCTTTAGCAGATGGAGGGCCTGGGTACACCCAGAGGGGCCCTTAGGAAGTTTCAAAAGGGCCCGATTATCAGGCGCGGATCCAGGGGGCGCTTGGGCGCCCCCCCCCCTGAGCCGGGCATGTCCTATGGCGCTCCCGTAGGGCGCGCCGGAAGAGGCGCCAAACTTTTGTATATCGCTTGCCCCCCCTGACCGAATACTTGGATCCCGCGCTTGCTTATATGGCATGACAGAGGGCCCCCGACCAACCTAAAGGGCCTCTGAGCAGGTCAGGATGGCCCTGATACTCGAATGGGCCCTACAAGCAAGCTAGGGACCCCTGGGCAGGTCGGAACACGCCGCTCAGCTGTCGCAATGTAAAAAGACCGCCATGGTGCAGTCCCTGACCAGCTCGGAAAGGCCCCTGAGCAGGCTGGAGGGTCCCTAAACAGACCAGATGGCCCTGGAAAGTTAAACCTCACAGAATAAAGTGGCCGAAATCCGTATAATTTTCACACTTTTTCTTGGGGGGGTGGGCTTTCAACCCTCGGGAACAGGCCCTTTCGAGGCGCTGCCCCATTCCCCTGGACGAAATGCTGGCTACGTGCCTTACCCCACTTTGGCTCGTGGTGACGCCCCTGATATCACGTTTTGATCGAGCGCCCAGCGTTAATGGGTCCACGCACACGAACAAATATGGACTGCACGCCTTAATCAGTGGGGATCCAGCAATCTGCAGGAGGGGACATCACTTGCAGTAGTGCCCTTACCTATACCAAATCTGAAACTCGAGGAATTTGGTCCACTATAATTTTGAGGGTGCCTTCTCATTTCAGCATTTTTTTGATTTTTTTTGCAAATCTTGAGGTCACCACAGTCAGCAGATTGACCCCCCCCCCCTCTCAAGCCGGCCAGAGGGCCCCTTCAGCCGGCAGAGGAAATCCCGGCGGCAGGGTACCCCCCTCAGTGAGGTCAGGGTGCCCCCTCGGCGGCCGGGCAGGGTTTGCCCTCTCCAGCGGCCGTTTAGTGCCCTGTCATGCGACCAGAGGGCCCGCTCATGGGTGTCAGAGTGCCCCCTCAGACGATCAGTACCCCTTCAAGTCCTAAGTGGTCGAGTGCCTCTTGGACGGCCAGAGTGGCCCCTCAAGTGCCCCCCTCAGTCGGCAGAGTGCCCCCCCTTCAGACTGACAGCAGTGCCCCTTATTGCGGCCAGAGTGCCCCCTTAGGCGGCCAGAGTGCCCCCTCAAGTTCGAGGCAAGGGGGCAATGGACCCCCTGGCCCCCTCCTCGGATCCGCCACTGCACTGTCTCAATCGGCCCGGTAGTGCAATGCGCGGTGCAGACTGGATCAGTGTAAAGTATGACGTCAACTCGCTCGGTAGTTACAAATTCAATCAGAGATGGCCGCTTACTGTTGGGTATGCCACTTTCTGCGGGTCGAGCAGCCTACCTGTTTATATAGCTTGGGGGGAACATTTGAACGGACAAGGCAATATATGAACACAATGTGTCAGTTTATGCTTAACTTTATATGCTTACCCCGCGCAACGCTGCAACTATGGGTCAGATACGCCTCCAAAACCGTTCATTTTGGAGCAAATATTGTCCAACAAAACTCTGTTTTATACCTAAAACGATCTAAATTGTTCAAGCATCATGGTACCTCTTTTTTTCTCTCGGACAACGATTTCGTCGTGACAAACAAGCCTTAAAACACCTGCTATGTTTCAGATCTAGGAGATGCAGGCAGAAGGTTACTGAAAGCCTGTTGAACGGGATCTCTGTGGCAAACTAGTTGATTGCATTTCGTAATCGTAGAGGTCCAAACTAAAGCGCACTTTTTGGCTTTACCAAAAATGCTATTCACAGTGGGCAGTGCGATTTTATCTAGTTCCTTACACGGACATATAACAATTTTGTATCGCATTATTGTTAGTAAAAACATATCCGCGTATATCCATTAGAATGCCAAATGACTTCCACCAGTTGGCCGCCATAAATTTTAATGCGCAACATTGAAGAGTGAAAATTCAAAGTGGTGCTTCTTTCGAGATTATGAGAGATCACCTGCGCGTTTTTGCGCCATTTCAGATATATGGACTATTTCCCAAAACCTCACGACCAGCAGGAGAAATTCTTTAAAAGGGACACTGCCACCTTCAAAAAGTTATCAAATGCACGCGCTTGTGGTGCTAAATATTGAGTTATTGCTGCCGAACACGATTATAACATTTTTTTGATCACAAAGGAGTGCATCAATTCATAAAAGGTGAAGTTTTAATATTTTGACTGATGACGTCATAATTCAATGAATTGCGGGAAATAGAGAAAAACCGTAACGCTTGCCAAATGTTTGGCTAAGTGTATGGCGAATGCAAAACAAGTCGACTATCATCACATTTAGTAAGAGTGATGACGTCATCGATAGGCTCAGGAATCCCCGTTCAAATACACTGGGAACATGGATGTTCACCGAGGTCAAACGTGTCAAATTTTCCCATATTGAGTAAATTGAGCATTGCTTCACATAGTCCGGGCTACTCTGGGGTAGTCAGATAGCTTTCAGATTTGAGATAGGGTCAAAATTGAGGATCCAGAGATCAGCAAATTGCCAAAATCGCTTAAGTTTCGTAGAAAACGTTTTTGCTAATTAACTTTTGGTATTTAATTACAGCAGCGGCCTTTGTCCTCATCGTGTTTTTTTGTCACGGCGCATCGCAGGATTATATCGGATGACCTAGCTAAGTCAAATTCGAAAATTGACCTGACCTGACCTTAGGTCATGTCAAGGTCAAGTTAATTTTAAATATCACTTGATGACAATCGATAAGAGAAACAGAATGGTGAAAACCCTATTATTCTGCCCTATGTAGAAAATGAGTTACTGTACAAAAACAAAATATGTCCTGGGAGCACATTGGATTTGACCTCAAAGAGGTCACGGATAAAAATTACAACATGGATTCTTCTGCATTGCTCCAAAATAGTGATATTGATGAAAACTGACCAGATTTAGCTAGGTATGTTCGATTTGTGCGCATATCACCCACATCGGTGCAGGGTTATATGATTTGGGATATGGCGGCGTCTGAGGCTGGGAAGGGGGTGCGGGGGGGGGTTGAATGGAGGGATGATATTTTATCATTATTTACATTCCATATATGGCTAGGCATCAATTTCATGTAAAAATCCTCATAATTTTAGCTTGTTCTTCCGATGAACGGTTTTGGAGCCCATCTGACCCACTGTGCGCTGGGGTGTCCAGCTGAATGCGCCCAGTTAGGAGGAGGGGAAATTGACCCGCACACTGTTTTCTTTCAAACTTATGATCTCATTGAAACGCGCAAGCTTGCGAGTGAAATCCCCTGAATATAAAATGATATGTCTGGTCAAGGTCAGGTGAAAATTCAAAATCGAATTATTTGAGTTGCTTGGCCATATTGTCCACATAGAGCATTGACTTTGACTATTATCGCACCAAAAGCTCTCAAAAGTATAATACATCTACCTTACTAACAAAAGTGAATTTTTTAGCATGGTTCAAGGTCAGTGATATGTCATGAAAGGTCACTATTGTCAAAATGTCTACGAAACCAAACGACACATGTTTCATGGATTATTTTACCCGTATAATTCAATAACAGTAACCATTGTTTACAACCTGAAATAATATATTGATCCTTGCTTGAAGTTAGCCCTCGCTGGACAACCGCGGGTGCTTATAGGGCCTTGCCCTTTAGAGGAGGCAAGGCCCTATAAGCAGTTAGCGTCACCAAGCGATTTGTTTACATTCTGCACCGACCGCTGTTGTGACGTCACTGGATATATCTCCGCCCGCGTCCCGCTGGCGGAGAGCAATCCAGTGACGTCACACAGCGTCACTGTGACCTCTGACCTGACCGTGACCTGATATTTCACACTGTAAACTGACCTGGTCACCTGACAGTGACCCTGGACACCCGCGGGTGCCCAGTTGGGCTGAAGGGTCCACTTTGTATTTTGTTTAAGGGACCCTTGACTGACCAGATGAGCTAGTTCGGTAGGTCTGAGAGGGCCCAACGTCGGTCTGAACCAGCCCCCACCGGTAACAGTTGGTAGCACTCGGGCGTTTGGGCGTTCACAAACTACTAGACCATAGGGTTCCCATGTTAAAGCGACGATTTTCAGACGAGTCTGGCTCGCTACCTATGGGACATATTTCAATTCCAACTTCTGCAACATGCAACAACTATGAGGCTTGGCTACAACGTTTCTATTTACCATTTTTCAATATTCTGTGCACAAAAAGGTGAAATCGGCTTGGGGGTTAAAAAATATCGGAGCGCCCAATGCCGACTGTGGCGTAGCATGGAAAGACGACTTGCAGCGTCATCTACAGGGCTTTCAATATAATGTATTTTTTATGCCTAGTTTAGACGTTTAAAATGGGAATAAAATATATAAATTTAGTATCACCTGGTTGAGTACATCTGGACATTTTGTTATTTATACATTTTTCATCTGGTTTGGTGAATGGAAACAAGTTTTGGAGGACTTTTCCTCAGGATGTCGAATTCGGTTTTGCTTGATTTTACTGGGAAAAAATCAGTGAACAATAATTAAACGCCATTTTGTGTGCCACACACATAGAACTGTATTATGCACATGCTACGCTCATTGTTGGTGAACTTACCAGTGTTCACTCACTGTCACTAAACTAGTTCCTCAGTTTGGCCAGCTGTGTCTCGAATTGAAGGAGGCTCCCCTTAAGTAAACACGGCCTTCGACCGCACCGCCATGGGTGTCGCAAGCTCGACTCATTTTCCTGTTTTCCAACTGACATCACACGGGCCTCCACCGTATGCCTTAGGTCTCTTTAGAGATTGCTGGTGTTATTTTGGTCATATCCGCCATTGGAGACGTCACAGAACCCTAGTCAACCGGAGAGAGTTCAGGCTTTGGCAGGCAAGGGTGCGCAGTGAGGGGCGGATGACTCGGTAGCCGAACTTGTCCTTGCAGCCAGCTTCTTGCGGCCACCGTGGTGTGCACCGTCGCACTGTCTTGCTGGAACCAGTATCCCTTTCTGGTTGCGGTTGGTTGCAAATATCTCGTGCAAGAATAATAAAACATTATGCACGTGCCACTAGCTCAAAAATCACGAGCAAATATATTCATCCTCGGTTCATCCTTGCCGACGATTTTTTGCCGTGAAATCAAACAAACCGAATTTTACATCCTGGTGAAAATCCTCAAAAAACGTCGCATGCCAACAAACATCTTAACAGAATGCTAAAAACATAATGTCCCCAGCTGTACTCGACCTAATG
The DNA here is from genome assembly GCA_014673585.1 of Semibalanus balanoides. NCBI lineage: Eukaryota > Metazoa > Arthropoda > Thecostraca > Balanomorpha > Balanidae > Semibalanus > Semibalanus balanoides. Next base: position 23,385 of record VOPJ01015622.1, on the reverse strand, counting down.
ATACCAACTTATTATCTAGTCCATTTTTATATGCCTCAAATTAAGCAATAAAAAATACATTTTATATTGAAAGACCCTTTGTATACATCTAGTAGAAGCGCTTGGTTGTTTTGAATTACGTGCCATAATGTACCAAAGATACTGAAATATATCCTATTTCGACTATGCTTCAGTAGATTTGCTGGAAGTGAATTCAATAGATTAAGATTTAATCGATGGAAATGCAAGTTAATGATAAAATACAATACTGTTAATTTATCATAGACAAAATATTTTTCAAAACAAACGTATGTTGTCTAATTCATTTGGGCGCTACATTCCTTACCCCTACCTGGTGTCTAGTTATCCTGGTCTGAACAGACCCTTTTTCGGTTTGAGGGGGTACTCTTAAGCAGACATGTGCTCGGATCCCAGAAGCCTCAAATTTGGAATCAAGGTTCTGACAACGATAACAGCAACACAGCACTAATTATGCGTTGTAACTTCTAGCGTCCGGATCCCTTCTCTATGCCTGAGCCTGTTTGTTGTATTGCTATCAAAAACATTTCGAAATAGCTGAGATCCACTTTGGATCCTGAACCTCGGGATCCATGATCCCGAAGGATCTTGGGCCATTTTCGCGGTGTTCTGATACTTCGATTGACGAAAAAACTTGAACATGGAAAAAGTAACCACGGAGCAATAGTTTGCAATGTGCGGAAGTGTTATAGCATATCACCCGTCGCCACAATACTCATTTAAAGGCCAAAACGCCTGGGGGAATGGAACATGTCTGCTCTTAAAGGGACTGTCCCACCTTAAAAAAATGTGTCAAATGTACGTCGTTTGTGGTGCAAAATATGGAGTGAATGCTGCTGAACACATTATGACATTTGTTCTCAGAACAGTGCTCAATTTTCATAAAAATCAGTTTTAATATTTTGGGCTGATGACGTCATATGAAAGGAATTTTGGAAAAAAACTTCACGCTGTTATAAGTAGGAACTAGTGTATGGCTTAATGTATGGCCAAAGGTAAAAACAAGTCGACCGTAATCAACATTTAGCAAAGAGGAACTACGTCATCGGCTCACGGCCACCATTCAAATACATTGGGTGAGCTGGCGATGTTACGGATTGCAAAATCAAACTCGAATTTCTCTGTGATTCGACCTCAGTGGTTGTTTTAACTTTACCATACATAATTTAAATGCCAAGCACGCGAAATGGCTATCTCAACTCAAATCTTATGTTAAGGTGGGACAGTCCCTTTAAGGTCTTAGGGGGACATCTATTGGTCTGATTGTCTCTCTGTCAGCTTGATGGGGCCCTCTGTGGGCATAATTAACCGTATGTAGGCCTGAGGGAGCCTCTATAGGCCTGAGGGACCCTATTTAGGCCTGAGGGGTCCTGTGTAAGTCTGAGGGGACCCTCTGTTGACATTCGAGGGGCTCTCTGGGTCTGAGGGAGCCCTCTCGGTCTGTGGAGAACCTCTTGGTCTAAGGGGGCCCTCGTTCGGCATGAGGGGGCCCTCAGTCTACCCGAGGGTCTCTCTGTCAGTATGAGGGAACCTCAGTCGGTATGAGAGACCCTCGTTCGGCATGAGGGGTCCTTGGTTGGCATGGGGGCAATAGGTTGATATGAGGAGGCCCTCTGTCTGTCTGAGGGGCCCTCTGTCGGTCTGAATGGCCCTCTCTTGGTCTGAGGAGGCCGGTTGTAAGTCTGAGGGGGCTCTCTGTCGGTCTTGGGGCTATCTATATGTCTCAGAGTTCCTTCTGTCAACCTGATAGGGCCTTCTGTCGGCATAATTAACCTTCTTTAAGCCAGAGAGGCCTAGCTGTCAGTCTGAGGGGCCTTCGGACGACCATGGGAAGCTCTCTCGGTCTGTAGGGACCCTCTCCGTCTAAGGGTTTCCTCGGTCGGCATGAGGGGGCCTTCGATCGACGGGGCTTCCCTCAATCTATCCTAGCCAAATCATACCAATATAGTCACAATCATGCAAATAGTCGGCTGTTTTGTATACATTGTAAAGCTCCCGGCGCTCTTGGGTTTCAGAGACACCCAGTGACGTCACTCAATGATCGTTGCTAGCAAAAAAGGCTTNCGGTTGGAAAGATATGAGCTTCTCAAAACGTCGCCACGGGTCGGGTCGGGTTGGGTTGGGTTGGGTCGGGTCGCTTATAATCCGATTTTTCCCATATACCACGTAAAGACGAGCGAGCGCTTCGCACCCGCTCGTAATAACTGTTAACATATGTATCGAACTGTAACAAACAACTGGTAACAGTGCCAATGGTTTGAAAACAGCAAGAGACAGAACGACTTTTCCGCACATAAATGGTGCCTGCGGATCTGGAGGAGCCTAGGGAGAGATGGCTCCGGGAGATGGTCCTGGCCTGGTCCCACTGTTAGCTCCTCAGTCCAGCAAGTTGAGCACCATTGTAGCAGCTTCCGGGTGCCGATGTCCGCGTCTTTGCGTTTGCGTTACCTTTTTTGCAACTCAGCAGACTAGCTAAACATGTAGCCTGCTTAAAAAGTAATATTTTATGAAGGGAGTTGGCCACGGTGCCAGCAATTACCGCCAAGAAGAGCTTCTGCAATAAATTTAATGTATTTGATATTGTAATTCTCCAAATTGATGTAAGCATTTGGTAAACATGTGTCATGCCGCGAAGCATAACGAAATTTTCAACTTTTGGCTGTGGATAGTGGATAACTTTTGGCATATTTTGACTGCTGCAAAGGCAATTTTACGATAATTTGTGTTAACAATTGGGAAACTTGTGCCATGCGGCGAAGCGGCGCGAAATGTTGTCTTCTTTTGCTGTGGATAGCTTAATTGTGACTGCTGCAAAGGCAATGCTTTGCCAGTATATATAAATTGTATGCTTTTATTTCGTGCTAACCGTTGGGGGCGGAGCGCCACGACAGCATCATTCAGTTTGACCCCCTGTGTGAACGGTCTTAGGAGCGATAGGCGGCCACCCTGGACCCGCCGTTGGTCACCCCTGGAACCGCCTTTGCTCTCAGACTAATATGGGGCCCTCTCTACTCTCATGCCGACGGAAAGCCATCTTATATTGGCCCAGGATAGTCCTGTAATGGTAGGGGGTGTCAGCCCTCCCGTAGGGCGAAGATGATACAAAATCCCCGTAGGGCTAGGGTTAAATGCAGAGCAACTTCCCACTGGGACTCAGTTTTTCAGCCGATTCACAGAATCTCGTGGTTTTGAATTATGCCCTGCCTAGAATATAGACTGGCTGGGCTGCGAAAAACGACTGGTCTCGTCACATAGTGTTTTAGCTTATCATAACTAAATGTCTTTTTAAACTCACCATGTGAACTTCGTCGCCGGTTGGCAACACAGACTGTGCGTGTGCGTGTGTGCGTGTGCGTGTGCGTGTGCGTGTGCGTGTGCGTGTGCGTGTGCGTGTGCGTGTGCGTGTGCGTGTGCGTGAGGCGTTGCGGTGCCGTGGTGTGTGCTGTGTGCGTGCGTGGTGCGTGTGCGTGCTGCGTGTGTTGGTGTGGTGTATGTATGTGTGTGTGTGTGGTGGCGGTGTGTGTATGTATGTTGGTGGTGTGTGTGCGCGGTGTGTGTGTGTGTGGTGTTTGTTTGTTTGTTTGTTTGTTTGTTTGTTTGTGTTGTTGGTTTTTGTTTTGTTTGTTTTTTGTTTGTTTGTTGTTTTGTGTTGTTTGTTTGTGGGTGTGTGGTGGTGTGTGTATGTGTGTCTGTGTGCGCGTGTGGGTGTGCTTGTGTGTGTAGTATCTTATGCATCGACAACTGTTGTGTTTTTCGGCAGACAAACCTCAACCAGTCGACCAAGGAAACCGACGACAGCAATATTGACAGGGACCTCAGATGCACCACACACATCATGTTCTTGGCAGACAGCCAACTCGGCAACTTCATGGTCAAATACGCAGTATTGTACGGCTTAAAGAGAAAATACGATGCGAAGGTCTACCTGTTCCCGAAGCAGCATCGTTTTGCGAATAAAATATTCAAAAAACTTTCCATCGATGTAGTACCAGGTATAGTTATTTTGTTATATGCATATCCATTATGTATATGGCAATGTGTAGAATCAGGCATTCTATAGAATCCCTAGGGATTCTATAGAATGCCTAACTGGTTAGGCATTGTTATATGTTATATATATATATATATATATATATATGATATATTATATATATATAATATATATAAATCATTATAATTAATATAATCGTGAACACAATACAGTAATGTATTTGAAAATCGTGGAGAAGCCAAAATATAATGCTGAAAAGGCTATAAAACGCAATTTAAGCCATTAAGGTTGAAAATTAATATACTTGTCAGTAATGATTTTTAGTGTTTCGTGTCAATTTGATATTTAACACCAGTGCTTAGCAAAGTATATAATAATGTAAATATGTTTCAATTTGAAAGTGAGAGGGCTTCCATCTGGACTGGAGCCTTCAACTATGCAGACTCAATCAAGCTAAAGCTGTCAACTGGGAAAAAGAAGCCGTCGATTTTTCGCTGTCAAGTGAAACATATAGCCCATTGCATAGCAAAAATTATGAAGCAAAATAAACGGCAAAACAACATCAATGCAAAGCAAAGCAAACCATAAGCAGGAGTCAACCGTGATGTAACTATTTAGTTGTTCGTCAGTGTTGACGCGCAACACTGATCAGTATGACCTCCTGTCCCCCAGATAAGCTGAAGACAGTCGACTGGAGGCCAGTCAGCTACGAGGACCTCATGTTCATGCTTCCCTGCAACAAATACGTGTCCGAGGAAGAGTTCTTCATCGTTACTGGTAACATTAAAGGAACATTCCCACCTTAACATCAGTTTTGAGTTGAGATAGCCAAGTAAGTGGCTACGCAGTGAAATTTAGGAAGGCATAATTCAAAACAAGCTCAGCTATCTGGTCTTAGACAAATTCATGTTTGATTGTTAAATTTTGGCCTTAATATGGTCCACCCTTGTTTTCAGTTTTGTTCCGATAATGTCATCTCTCGTCACTGCCGGGCAGGGCCTATGTTAGCATGTTAGCTGGGGCAGTTTCTCCTCCCCCTCCAGTGAACCATTTTGCCTCCCTCCCCCAGTAACTTTTTTACCCAACCTGATGTCAGTAGTAAATTGTCATGTTTTGCTTGATATATATTAAATTTAAATACGGTTTACTCACCTGGTCCTTCATTTATCAGAAGAAATTGCAATGATAAAGGACCATGATATGCCTAAGTTTAAGTATTTACCACTAAAAATAAATGTCTTTAAACTATTTCCGAAATGTCATGAATTTCAATATCCTTTGAACAATTTCCAAATTAAGGCAGGATAGGGAAGACATGTGGTTGTTGAACGGGGAACGTCGACGTAAAATTTGGAGTGGGTGTGGGGGAGGGGCAACCACCTGGCTGCCCCCTCCCCCATCAGGGTCAGCCTCCTGGGCCCTCGGGTGGTAATGTCCATGATTGGGACAGGTGAGATACTTTTGAATAATTGTTATGTTACGGCAGCTCAAGCAGTGGCGGATCCAGAGCAGGGGGACAGGGGGCCATGCCCCCCCCCCCTTGGTCCTAGAACTTCAGGGGGCACTCTGGCCGCCTGAGGGGGGGCCCTCTTGTCGCCTTTGGGGGCACTCTAGCCGCCTCAGGGGGCACTTTAGCCGCCTCAGGGGGCACTCTGGCCGCCTGAGAGGGGCACTCTGGCCAGCTGAGGGGTCACTCTGCTGACCTCAGAGGACCTCAATATTTTGCAAAAAAAGGAAATAGGGCACTCTCAAAATATAATGGACCAAATCCGTCGAGTTTTCAGATTTGGGTATAGATAGGGGCACCACTGCAATTGATGGCCCCCTCCTTGAAGATTGTCTGGATACACCACTGAGCTCAAGCCCATTACCCTCTATAATTTCCCACGAAGACTCTTTGCGTTTGGAGGCTCGTACATTTTTCATTAAAAATGTGTTTTTGTGTATTTCAAGTGATTGTGTTTCCCGGCAAGGTTTAACTATTTATTTTGCACTTGATTTCGAAATAGATGCCAGCATCATTCATAGTTAAAGGAAATAGTTCACCTTGGATTGCTTTTTCAAACACGATTTGACTTTATTTTGAAATACAACTTCTTTTCATAATGTTAAAAATAGCCATACATCGCGCCGATTCAGGACAGTAAGGACGTACATTATTTAATTTTTATCAAACTATAATCGTTACTCTCCTCGGCCAGACGTCGAGAACGTGGGTCTCAGTCGAGATTGCATATTTCGAATGCATAGTCGCGTAAGGCTTACTGTGGGTATAAGCCTCTGCCCAGGGTGTTGTTGAAGGGGGCGGACTGACCTACATTCTTGATACGATGTGTCTCTCCTTATTTATGTGGCTCCGATTTCACGTGGCGAGACAGGAGAAAAGTCAAAATATATCGGCTGGAGAGGCCCTTTCAGCCAGAAAACTTAGCAGTATAGGCGTGTTTTCAACACGGGCTACAAAACTGCTATCTCATTTCAAAACCCATGTTGAAGGTGAACTATTTCCTTTAAACCTTGTGAAGAAAGAAAAGTAACGGTACTTAAGATATGCAAAAGCACATTGTTAGCAATACAAATTGCACATGCCTCGAAACGCAAAGGTGTTAATGAGAATGTATATAGGATAATGGGATGAGTGCGCAACAGCGATTACTGATACAATTTTGAGAACATATATACGATATCTCCCTTGTTCCTTCGCGCAAATAGGATTGCATGGATAGGAAGATTAATACGGTTACAGGATACTGCGTTTGTTAAAGTACTTCAAAAACGATTGCGGATTTCGATTGTTAATTTGGTCCAGAAATTGGAAATTGGAAATGAGCAGTGGTCTCCATAGCGACCGATTCCTGAATTTTTATAAGGAAATGATGACTTTGGTTTAAGGCATTAAGACATAGTAAAAAGCCTGAGAGTGCGTCATGGCAATTACAAACAAAACCATTATGGCATAATTCTTTGTACAATGTTGCAGCGGAGATACCTTGTCATGTAAAAAGCGCATATGAGGGCAGCAGAGTTAGCATAAAGGACGATTTATGTGCGACAACGAGGGAAACATACTTGACGTAATCAGGATGGGACATTATAGATACGCAAAATCCATTAGGTATATCGGCTTGGTTGTAGGGCAGATACCAGGCAAGTGGAAAAGATGACTGATAGGCATTGAGCGTGGCGGGCAGCATAACGGTATCAAATGCCACTTGTAGTGGTGGATTGTCAAAGACAAAGAGGTGACATTTACGAGGTTGAGAAACCAAGTTTAATTTTTATGCCTTGTTTTAGTGCCGTGTACTCGATTAGTGCCGGACTGCGCAGAACTGTATTGGGAAATCAGCTGGTAGCGGGTGTTGGGCATTTCTGGTGCTTGATGTGGAGCTGAAGTTATTATGAGAGGGAGCGCGTTTAAAAATAACAACATCGGACCAAGCCTCAAAGCCTCAGTATAAAATAATCCACAGGTTTTTCCCAACTAGAAGTATGGGGCTATCGTGCTTTCTGTTACTGGTGTGAATGATCCCTTTTTGCATGATAGTTTGTTGGTTGAATTGAGTGTCTATTGAACAATTACTTGCTAACTACTGCGCGGAGACAAGTGGAAAGTGTTTTGGGAGAGAATCTTTGGCTTCCCAAAGATATTCAAAAGGGGATTTAACTTTATTATTTTGTTAGCCTACCAGTTTATAGCAACCAACACTACCAGAAAACAGCATTTGTTGTAAAGCATATTTGCCAATGGTTGACAAGGAGCTTGACATGGCAAAAATTGATAGCTCGCAGTGTTGTAGCGAGAAAAAGAACCAAAAATTTCGAGATAGGTGTTCATCCGGATTTATCCACGGTTTACGAACAATGGTCGATCGTTGCACCATCGGTGATAGCTAAGCTACTGAGACAATGTGACATGGGTGAACGGGCGGTGATATGGGCCAGGGGGTCGCCCTCGCCAAGATCGCTTTGGAGTCCAGACCCCAAGATTAGCAGGATTTTAATATCAACCCCATGTAATTGGGACCGGGGTAACCATCTGGTTACCCCCCAACCACTCCCATTTTTTGGCGACGTTCCTAGTCAATCAACCACTGATATCCCTTACTCTGCTGGTAATGATCATTTGTTCAAAGGATATATAAATTCATTTTGTTTCGAAAATAATTCTAAGATAATCATTTTGTCTGGAAAATACTAAAACTTAGGCATATCATGCAATTTATCATTTGACTGCTCACAATTTCATCACCAGCTAAGAATACTCTATTTTAAGTACCTACCATGATAAAAATGGAATGGATTTACTAAAATCAGGATAGACAAAGTTAATTGACTGGACGAAGAGGGAGCAGAAAGTCCCGCTACGGGGATGGCATTTTACCCCTTCTCCCCCAATCAACATTTTAAAATTAGGCCCTGTCCTTATTTCTGTGTCCCAGACTGGTCTGCAGACAACGGCCTACAGCTGTACTCTGACCCTTATTGCTGTGTCCCAGACATGCAAAGCGTCTTGGCTCCTTTTGCCCCTTCTTCTGCTGCATTCTGACTCTTGTCGCCGTACTGCAGACAGCTCTGAAGTCCTGTGGCCGCGGCACTCAGCGGTGCTCTGACTCCGATCTCCGTTTTCCAGACTGGCCTGCAGACAACGGTCTTCAGGTGTATGCTCAGTATGCAGCCGAGATTCGCCAGGACTTCAAATTCACACCGACAGTTAGAACACGGGTATGTGCTGCACTGCTGCAGGGCGCTTGCCTTTAAGACAAACATTCGATTAATAAGCTATTACAAAAGCACACGAAGACGCTGTCACGCCGATGAATGCTGCCTCCTCACTTTTAACCGTGTGCTTGTGTTACACTGACACTGAATTTCCGGTACCGAGAGAATGCGTGATATTCTGTCTAACTGATGAAGCTGCTTGACTATGTACAAACTGTCACGTTACATATTCGTGTACGAGTGATCCGTCTACGAGGATCGTTTGCAATGCATTTCATCCTGAAACCATTTGGCACTTTTTCCAGGCACGGAGGTACACGGAGCGGTTCCGAGCTTCGCCAAACACAACTCTGGTTGGCATCCACATGAGGCGAGGGGATCACATCCTGCACACCTGGGTAAGCGCGTTTACGGAAACTTTCCACTGCACTTGCATTCCACAAAGCCAACCGATGGAAGGCCCGATCATTTCAGTTCATGCTAACTGGTCGTCAGTATCTAACTCAAGTGTTTTCATCACATTCAAACTTCTAAATATTTATATCGCATGAAAAATGTCCAAACCCGCGCACTGCAGGGGGTTCGCGCAGACCACGAATGCAGGGGAGGTGATTCGCGCCCCCCTGTGAGAGTCTCCAAAACTACGACAGTAGCGACAAGCGGAAAACCGGCATTAGATAGCTCTTAGGCAAGCTCTATCGAAAGTATTTCAGTATTTTCTTGATCAGGTCACCAGTGTTCACCAAAGGTCAGATTTTCCGGTTTTTAGACTCTTTTAGGACTCTTTTACACAAACCCCCGATTATCTCGGAAACTATGATAGGTAGGAGCAAACAATTAGAGAGGCAATCGATAGCTATTGAAATTTGAAATCGCAACCAGGTCCTCAAATGTGATCTCAGATCAATAATTTAGGCTCCAGAGGTCATGAAAGGTCAAAAATACTGTTTTTAGCAAAACAGTTTTGCGTGAATAGCATGTTCACCTACAGAAAGATAGCGGAAAACATTTTGCACCATCGTGTTTGTTCTCACTGATGCGCTTTAACTATTACGGTGACTGTTAATGTCAACTTAAAAATTTGACTCAGTCAAGGTCATGTTTGTGACCCAGGTAGGTCTATGTTGCATATGGGTCAACGCGGCCAGACGAGATCAACACATTGGTTGTCAACTAATCGTCTTCCATCTCTTTTCTATGATAGTTATTAGCAAATCCTTTGCTGATGACCTCAGATGACCTCAGATGACCTGGTAAAATCACTACAGCAATAATTGCACCTTGATCATTATATAAATGTAGCTAAAATGCATGATTCTGAAGAATTAGCCGATCCAATGCATATTTTCTGAAAGGGAATGCATTTTTTATTTCCCATTCACTATAATGGGAGGTCAGGAAATTGACCTGACCTCCTAGCACCCGTACGAAAAATCCCGAGATAAAAGATGTAGGTACTGATATTCTTATGAAATCCTGCAAGTTTCAAAACGTTCAAAAAAGACTGTGGCTTTGGCACGAACGCAAAACATTTTTTTAAGGTGAGTCACTTGCATGGACTTATGACCTGACCTGAGATGACCTCAAGTCAAAACTTTTCCAAAGTGTGGGTAATTGATGCCCAAACAGTTGTACGAATTTTGGCGGCGCTGCGCCTCGCCGTTTTTCCGCTACTCCTGAAAAACCTGAGGGGGGGGGCGGAAATCACCCCCCCTGCAGTGCGCAGGTTATGGACGATTGCCGAGCGGGCAAATTCCCTTTCATATAAGCTAGCTCGACGACCGACGATTCCTTCGATTTCATACAAATCTAGTACAAAGGTTGCCAGTGACCTTTTACACTAAACCTCAAAGTATTTTGCGATGCATTCCATAGTTAAGGGCCCAGAAGGCATGATAAAGGTTAGGGCCGATTCGACAGATGCTCGAAAAGTCGACTATAGTCGACTTTTCGAATTTGCTTCAAAGGTAGCCAATGACCTCAAAGCAGAAACCTTCATAGGACTTGCAATGCATTCCATAGTCAAGTTTATTGTCTATAGACAATAAACGATGCAAAATAGAGATCTGGAGTCTGGACAGTGGACAGATATTTAGTAGACATTACAACGTTTTGATTTCGTTCATCAGTGACGTCTGGAAGGTCAATGGCCCGCTTTGTAACACATTTAAGCAGAATCGAAGGGAATGTTGATTTTTCAAATACCTGCCGAATATCTGCCTAAACTTCTTTTATTATTTTTAAACACTTAAAGGGACACTGCCACCTCCCAAAAAATATCAAATGTACGCCGTTTGTGGTGCAAAATATGAAGTAATTGCTGCTGAACACGAATTAGTGACAGTTTGTTTCTCAGCCAAGGGATGCTCAATTTAATGCAAAGATTTTATTTTTGGGCTGATGACGTCATAGTGTTGAAGTGAGATTTTGGAAAAAGGAAACCTTTTCACGCTGCCATAAGTATGACTAAGTGTATGGCAATGTGGATGGCCATAAGGTAAAACAAGTCGACTGTAATCAACATTTAGCAAAGAGAGACTACGACATCGGCTCACGGCCCCCATTCAAATACATTTGGGGCTGGCGATGTTACAGATTGCAAAATCAAACTTGAATTTATATTTTTTAGACCAGTGCAGTGTGGTTGTTTTAACTACTGCCATACATAATTTCAATGCCTAAGCAGCCAGAAACGGCTATCTCAACTCAAATATAATGTTAAGGTGGCAGTGTCCCTTTAAGCCATCAATAAATGGCGGAGGCGAAAAAAAGACTCCCCGATGGACTTTTCCAATAACTAAAAGACAATAGCGCTATCAAAGTGAAACATGATCAAAGTGAAACATTGGATACCTTCTCTGCATCAATTTTACGTCTTCTGTGCAGAAATGAAGTAATTTCGTCAATCAAAATTTAGATACAGGGCTGTTAAGTGATGACGTCATTTTTGTCTGATGGTTCCAACAGCTGACAGCGCTAATGTTGAAGAGATAGGAATTTCATCTGGAGCAACGATTGCTGAGTATCTGCTGTCATTTTGCGTACGAAATTCACTGAACTAGCTAAACCTCTATCGCAATTTTCATTTCATTTCTTTAGAGATAATGCACTGCAACTTCTTTAAACTTCTTACCTTTAAATACCTTTAAACTTCTTAATTATATTCAACTTGATAAGTATGTGTTAATTGTTTTGTATTTCTCTTCTCTTCTTGAACACGAGTGCCAACGTTTTGACTTGCATTGCTTAATTTTGTGACTATAGATATTTCGTGCATATAAAACGCTCATTCTTGCGTTATATTATGTTATTTTATTTTGTGACTAGATAATTCGTGCATATAAAACGCTGATTTCATTTAGTAGCCGACTGAAGTTACTCGCTTTTCCATTCATTCAACAAATAAACAAGATAAATGAGAAAAATAAGTGAACCTTGCACTTGAACCAACTGTCTCACTTAACCCCAGTTAACTGTACCGCCAATAGTCGTCACTAATTGCATTTTATCCTTTCCAACAGCTGCGCCATCAACGCAAAGTCCCCGACCTGGACTACGTCTACAAGTCGATGCAGTACTACACTGCCATGTTTCCCGACGTCCGTTTCGTGGCCTGCTCAGATGACCGGCGATTCCTGATCAACAAACTGGTGCCGAACGCACCCTATCCCGTCTACACGATCGGTAAGTAACTCCCTGCCGAACGCACCCTATTCCCGTCTACACGATCGGTAAGTGAACTCTGCCTGCCGAACGCACCCTATCCCGTCTACACGATCGGTAAGTAACTCCCTGCCGAACGTGCCCTATGCCGTACACACGGTCAGTGGGTGCCGCTTGCCTTGTTAAGCGCGTCGTTACCCGTCTTCTAGCATGCGTTAGCTGGGCAATAGGTATTTTCTGGGTACCACAAAATATCTAGCTTGCGTTCCAGGTAGAAAATGTGAAAATATAATTATATATTCAGTCAAACATTCCCAGCTATATAAAGCAGGTATGTTCTCGTGTATACTGTATAGAGGACAGGTCTGGCTTATGCACCAGGCTTGCATGTTGCCATGTGACATGACTTCATTGCCGGCATGTTGTCATGACTTCATTGTTGTGCCGTAGGCCCGTACGTACAGTCTATTCCTATCATGACTGTGTTGCTATGCTGTGCATTTGTGCAATAGTTCGCTGTCATGACAGTGTTGTGCTGTTGTGGAGCACTTTCTGCCACGCCTATGTCGCTGTGTTGTGCCGTATTTTGTTGTCATGACGGTGTTGCAGTGTTACGCGAGGCGCGGCTGTTTTCCAGCGAGTGACGGTCTGCTCTTTGACCTGTATTTCCACAGACAGTGCGAACCAAGTGCACGACATGGCGCTGCTGGCCGCCTGTGATCACACCATCATCTCTGTCGGCACGTTCGGCCTGTTCTCCGGCCTGCTCACAGGTGGCAGCATTGTCGCCGCGTCGCATCAGATCGGCACGCGCGGCGACCCGTTCGATATCCAGGTCAACCCACCCGGAGATATTGGTCACGCATTCCTCTGGAATTGAGCACCAAGTGGCGCTGCCAACTGTAAACCGTTTTATCATGCATTTGTAACGTGTGCACATGCGATAATTATCCCCGTGTTAAATCAATGAAACGAATGTCTGAAACGAATGTGTTGATGGAATGAATCAATGAAGCGAATGACAATCGCAAATCCTGAATGTGCAGTACGGAATGCAGGCGAACAGTATATGAAGGAGCTTAGTTATAGTGATATCTGTTTCGGCTTCTCCTGAATTTGCGTCGGACAGCATTAGCCGACTTAACGTAAAACTATATACTTGCTCTGTATCTGATAGCATTAGCCGGTTTAATGTAACTTTGCCTGGTCAATCGACCAGATGATAGCACCTCTCCGCCGGGCTTCAGGGCGACCCGACAAAGAAGAGCTCGCAAACATGATCGGAGATCGACAATAATCCAAATCTCATTTAAATCATCTTTGCTTCAATTAAATAATACTGATTATTGTTGACACACCTGCTGTGGTCTGGAAGTTGTACACAAATATTTGGAGCTGTTATTTGGGTGATGACCGGAACAAAGAAAATGTTAAATGTTGATGGTTACGGCCGCATTTATTAGAAAATGTTAAATGATAGATTAAACATTTGTTTTCAAAGAAGTGGAATAAGATGTCATTACACACAGAAACATTTGTTGTAATAAGAACAGCTGCATATCCTCTAATGTCATATCATGCTGCAATTATTTGGACGTCACGAATACGTGATTTGCAACCTAAATATGTTTGCGTGTCCCTCTTTCATCCTCACAATGAAAGCTCTAAACACTATGAAACAGCTTCCAGGCCACAGCAGACGTGTCATTAATTAATGAGCTGCAGTATCTTCTTAGACTTGAGCATGGATATTTGAAAGATTAAAAAATAGTTTATCGTTCCTTTACGAGAATACTAGTGGTGTTATAATTCATCGATTAGTTCAAATCTGTCCGCTGGTGGCGCCACCATCGTGCCCAGCATGACCGGTATCGGTGCGCTAAATTTGGTCTAGTTGGATAAGCCGTTTATAATCAGACGGGATTTTTACTATTATTATCTAAAATCGGTGTATAGACATGCCCTACTTTTGCACGTTCCTTGCGCTTTGATACCCTCTTATCAGAATTAAAACTCACCACTCTAAAGAAATAATTCGATGGAGTATTCGATGGATCATTTTATTCGGCAGACTTAACCGATGGTAAAAACCTGAAGATGATGAATTTAATGGTTGCGAAGTAGTAAGCTTCATAGTCCGGTCGAGTCGGGTCGGGTTGGGTTGGGTCGGGTCGGGTCGGGTCGGGTCGGGTCGGGTCGGGTCGGGTCGGGTCGGGTCAGGGGTGTCGTCGGGCGGGTTCGGTCGGGTCGGTTTCGGGTCGGGTTTCGTCGGTTCGGGTCGGTTTGGTCGTGGTCGGGTTCGTCGTTGGGGTTCTGTCGCGTCGTGCGGTTAAGTTACACGATCGTGTCTACACGGTGATAAATCGCTGCCTCAAAGTCAGCTCCAAATCAGCTCTGCTGACCTGGTAGCACAATTTGCCTTGCACCTGCCACCGAGACCAACTCGCTCACAGCGGCTGTTCGCTGAGCGTTCGTGGCGGGTGAGCGCCGTCGGGGATGGATTCCTGTGCCGGATACCGTAGAACATGAATGTTTTCCTGTTAGCGAGCGGCGCTGACTTTTTACGATGACTTTAGCATTTTTTAGAAGTCGTGTCGTGATATGCAAGGTCGTCTACTTAGCTGTGTTATGGATGTTCTTATCTGTTTATTTATCATTGTCTTGTTGCCACTGCCTTGTCTTTCATCTCACTTATCTAGATAAGCGTTTTTTTATTTCTCATCATATTGTAATTGTCTTAACGCCTTGTCTCTTACTGGTCATTCATATTTTACCTTCACTTGTAATGCTTTTACCGTATGACTTCGCCTATTAGTGGATATTAAAATGTTGGCGATGCAATAAATACATGAAATGTTAATTCGCACCCGCTCGATATTAAACTATTGTCGTGTACCAGACAGCGGCTTTTGTAGACAAAGTTTACTTCGTTTCCAGACAATGTTTTGCTTAAGCCGACAAAACGTAGTATGTTTACTAGCTCGCGGTGAGTCTGCTATACAATCTGACAGGAAGTTCAACTTCGGAATAGGACGTAAGGTGACCCCCGAAAAAAAAACTTGCAGACACACAATCTTAGTTGCAATATGCGTCAGTCCACAAGCACGAACGTCTTCTGTGTAAAATGCAATTCGCACGACTTGCGGACCGTGTCCAGGTATGCACGTACAACTGTTCACTTCTAAAATCTGCCAGCTGCCTGTAATTTCCCGATCGTACGGCATAGGGGTCAGGGACTGCGCTACAAGCTATATGCTTAGCGTTGATCCTGACCGAGTTTTTCACGATTTAAATCAGTGCTCGGCCCCTATTGGACGTGAAGCGTTGAAACAAACACCGTTGTGTAGAGTGTAGACCAGTGGTTCCCAGCCCTCCCGACGCAATTACCATTTTTCCAGCATTCGGAGGAGGTCATTACCCCACCCTTCAAAACTTATACCGATTTATCAAAAATAGCGTTGTTTTCCAATGTATTGGTTGCACCTGTTGACACACTTCCGTTGGAGCGTCGCAACAAAGGGCGCCGCAACCTTCCCAAAGTTGGGGGGGGGGGAGGAGGTGGAGTAATTCTGAAGTTGATTATTTCTATGCAACGCCCATAGGCGTAATGCTAAAATCTGAAAATGGTGGGGAGGGGGGGGGGCGGCTGCTCCCCTGCTCCCGGTTCCTGCGTCCTTGGTTGCAACATGCAATAAATACAAAGACTGAGAGCGCACATGTATTTATTACATTTTCTTCAACAATTTCTCAATTCCGGGCTATGTTGCCGACAAGGCGAACCGAAAAATATATTGTTAACTAACGACAGCACCAAAGCTGTCTTATGCGTAACATTTATGATTCAACGTCACAGGCCTTCATTACCCCCGAAAAATTGGTCTGTTAAAGTGGTGCCTGCAAACATTTTCAGAAATCCGAATTTGTCCAAAGATCGGTTTGGTTTCTGACGAACAAAATTATATTTCTTTGGACATTTTCGGACATCCAATGCCCAAGGATATTTTGTGAAAATTACTTACCCAGTTACTTTTTATCAATAAATATTTGCTTGTATATAAATAGATATATGATGATTGTGACTTTCTGATATCTTAACTGGAGCGATATTTGACACAAATGCCTATACTTATGCATATATTCGGAATGAGACACTGAATGTCTTACATTCCATATCACAAATTTTGTTCTGCTTTCGGACAAATTTCGGACAATCAATTATTTTTGGACAGTTTCGGACGGTCAGCTGACCATGATCTTGGACATCGGTCGGACATTCTCTAAGGTGAAACTTATGGTTTAAATGGAAAATTTATCTGCTAAAATCCGCCTGTAATATACCATGTGATTCATAAAGAAGGGTCGGAAAAAGATCTGTAATAAAACACAAGCACGTGCAGATACACGTGAATTATTTCGTCTTGCTTAAAGTATATCTTAAAGTTTTTGTTATGTCAAAGTTTGGGACAAATCAGGTCACTGGGCGTCATGTAATTGCCTATCAACCAAAGATGGTGAATTGTCGAACTTCACATAGAGCTCAAGCCAGTGGTCGAGACAGGTGGAAGGGGTTAACGTAGCCTTTTCTAGAACAAACCATTTTGAAGCTTGTCAAGAAATGTTAAGCGAAAGGGAACTTCCATAACACCAACGAGAGTCTTCTGGCGTCCTTTAGGCTTAAACACGACGACTGGAGAGGGGTTTGTTACTAACACGCCTGGAGGGGGGGGGGGCATTGAGTGCCCCCGTGAGATCTCCGAAAGTATGATTAGCTAGAACATTTCAAACTTAAGGGTAGGTTGGTGCTGTGATTGATCTTACCATTCTCCTTGAAATCTTTGGTGACTTAGATCAATATCTGAAAGGTCAAACGATGGTCATGAAGGTCAAATTGGCCAAAGTCACCTTTTTGAGGATTTGACCTCTTGACGTACAGGTCAACTTGCAAGGTGTTCTGAGGTTCCGTTTTTGGGGATGAAGATCGACACTGGCTACCAAATGGCGTTTGAATCGTCCCGATCTGATGTTTGTTCCAGATATCGCTCGCGACCTTCAATTCTGGCCGCATTTTGGAATTCAAACCATAATAACTCACAAAATTTGCCGACCGATTTCGATTTTTTTTACGTCAAAACCATCCGCTATTGTGTTGCCCGTAAATCTCGCACAAACATTACGCCCTGGCCGCTTGTTTTTAGATATTCACGAAAAACATGTGGGGGGGGGGGCCACAAATGCCCCCCCCTCCAGTGGCGGTGGTTAAGTGCCGAACAAGATGAAAAACATGCAACTTGTTAATGACGCGTGTGGAAGCCCGAACGTTCCTTTCGCCGACATCCATCAAGGCACTTGAGATATCGTACAGCTCCTATGCAGGAGGGTCGTGCGTCTGACTGAAGCGATTCCGCATATCACATTCATGCAAAAGACCACTTCACACTGCCAACAGAGCCATATAATGTCTTCAAGCTCACTTCGGAAGCCGCATCATCTCCCACCGAACAGAAAACGAGTGGGTGTCTAACTCACCGGACCTTATTTCATTAGACTTTTTTTATCTGGGTCTATCTGAAGGACAACGTCTATAAAGACAGACCAATAACAATTAAAAAGCTGAAGAGCGCCATTGAGTCCATCGCGCAAACAATCACGGAAGAGACCTGTGCAGAAGTGATCCGGAACTTCTCTGAGCGACTGGCGATCTGCCGGTCCAGGCGCGGAAGACATATTGAGCATGTTCTGCACAAAACCGTGCAACAGCGAAACCGCTTGAGACAACTGCCTGATTTTTGTACCAATACAATTTCATGAACCGTTCTACTTCTGTACCAATTTGTAGAGAAATCAATTGAGCGCTCTGGAAAATATAGCTGTTTATTTTCGGACACTTTTTTATGAATCACCCTGTACAAACTGACGATTTTTCTAACAATTCTTACATTACACCGCCGTAGCGTCAAAATTAAATGGTGCTAAACAATACAAATGATGCAGCAGCAAAGCGTAGTCAAATTCATCCAATACCCATCACAATTTCTTTTATAATTACAAACATGAAGCTTATATTTCATTTGTGTCTTATATATTTAGTCCGAACCATTTGCATGGATGGATTGCCGATGTCAGAACCTACGCTAAGCATAGCTTGTTGCGCAGGCCCTGACCCCTACCGTCCGATCAGGCAATTCCTGGCAGCCAGCAGAATTAAGGAATAGTTCACCTTAAATTAAGGTTTTGAGTTAGATAGCCAAGTTGTGGGGCAGGCTCGAAAATGACTTTGACGCTTTCACATTTTCCAAGAAACCTCTTAATTATTTTCATATTCAGTCCTAAAAAGTCGGGACCGGTAATACCCGGTACTCCAATCGCTGAATTGGGCTGATTTTGGCTGAGCTGACCGTATGAATTATGACGCACAGAATGACGTAAACTTGGAAAGTGTAAGTTGCTGGACAAAACCATGACTGTTTCCAGTACCTCATTCTTTTTATTGCAAGATGAAATTTGTCAGGGGTAATGCTATGCATAGTGATTTTGATGTTTTGTAAATCTTATTATAAACATTTTTCTTCAACAAGTTCTGTAAGCGTATGCGTAGGCGTTCAGCGCTGGCCTGAACGTTCCACGCTCGCGTACAAATGGGGTTTGATCTTCCCTCCCCACTCACCGAACCCACTCGCACCAGTACGGCGTGCCGCTGTTTTTGGCCGCCGCGGCGCAGGCCGCCCGGCATGACCCTTGTGACACAAGTCCCCAGACAGCGCCCAGAGCACGGACAGGTGAGCGGTACGATGCGGGACATACACTTTCATAGTTAAATTGAATAGTGACGAATTACCTTCTTAAAGCAAAGTACTGTGATGTGTTTTCAAAGCGTTGTATTTTCCGCATCTTCAACAAGTTCTTGGCAAAGTTACCACCATGTATACGACACGATCCCTTACTAAAATCAATGACGTGCGTGCTTCATTCAGCCAGTGATTTCGCATTACTGAGGAAAATGTTATCACGAAATAATTGACATTTTTAATTTTGCTTTTTCCGCGTTTTCCGTAAATAGGTTTCTTTGATTTACTAGTATATTGATACTTTAATTTCTTGCTTCGCTTCACATTTCTGAACTTTTCTCGGTTTTTCAAGGTTGAAACTGTTCCCTTTAAGAAGCGAAAGTTTTACTGAGCCTGACAACCTGGAAGGTCCGCCCGCTCACTGATTATTACCTGACCTGGCTGTGACCGCTGCCACCGGCCGCAGGCCATCCAGCAGGAGCAAAATGGCGAGGCCGAACGACTCGAACCCGGGCTGCTACTACGGATAGGTCAGACAGTTCAGCGCTCTCCCAGCTGAGCTAACATGGGCGGACTGAGGTTTGAAAGCGCTGCAATTACCTATTTTGTCAAGTATTAAAGGGAATAGTTCACCTTTATGGGTTTCAAACAGAGATAGCAGATTTGTAGAGCAGATCGAAAAATGGGTTATAGTGAAAGAATTACCTCTTCTAAAAGGGGCTCACTAGTCCTGTGTCGAAGTTACTCACAGTGAGTTAAAAGAATTACTCGAAGTTATTACCAGGTGTTGGGCGTCAGTCACGTGACTTTGACCCCGAACTCCCGCTTGCATTGAAACTGTTGCTGATTATTAAATGCAATGATAAAAATATATATTTACCACCATAAAAAGCTTGGTTCCAGGTATGTCAGCTCGTTAAAACTTTTCGCTTCTTAAAGGGAATAGTTCCACCTTGAAAAAAAAAACGAAAAAAGTTCAGAAATGCATGAAGAGAGCAAGAATTAAGATATATTAATTACTTGCTATACGATGAATTATATACATGAAGTCAATAAGTTTTCTTGGAAAAAGTGTCGTGTTATAGTTATACAAAAATCATTTAATAAATCAAAATCAATTTACCACTTTTTCCATTGCGGTGAAACCGATGGATCCAAATTTCACTGGAATTTTGCCTTCGCCACAAAACGCACGATCGCCTGATGGTTCACGTGACTGAGCTGAGACGCGCCTTACTAATATATATCGCCTTGGTTTTACCAGTAAACGCCTTAAACGGGAGGACGGCGAGTCCGATAAATCAGCGTCAATTTATCAACCGTCCAACGGAGGTTCGTCTTGTGCAAGCATGCATTTGAATTATTTTGCTGTGTTGTTTTGCCGTCGCAAATAGATCCGAACTAAATCTACTTTTAAATAAATAGGTTTTGAAAGCGTTATTTTAAATTTTGCAATATAAGCTTCATGTTTGTAGCAAAAAAATTCATTTTGGGTGGGATTAGATGGATTTGATTGCGCTTTACAGCGCGCATCATTTTTAGCGTCTAGCACCCTTTGGGTTTGAAGCTACCGGCGGTGTTATTAAGGACATATTATAAATTCGTCAAATTACAAATATTTTTACAGACAGATTTTAACAGTTAAATTACGCATGCAAACCTAATTTTTTGAATGCATCTTTAGATACGGTACATTGTTCTAACATTGGAGCTTGTGTTCATCGCTCCGTCCCGATAGGGGCGATCACTGAATTTAAATTGTTGAAGACGTCATAAAACTATGAATTTGCGCTTTGAAACACCCATACTTTGGCACGTACCACGCGGCCGCTGACGGACACATATGCATACGCGGGGCGGATCGTTTCTCTACGCACTGGTTTGACCCCGTGTCTTTGCGGACTTTTGGTTGCCGAGAATTTAGGTTCCGGTATTGCAAGGATGTTTTGCAGGTAATTTTCGTGACGGAACAGGGGTGGCACGTGCGCACGTGCAGTGTGACCCAGAGTTTTACCTGTGCAACATTGCCAGTGGTGTGGTCTCAGCCTCACACACAATTTTAGCTTTATAGGTCCAGCCGTTTCTCAGCTACAGCAGGTAATATTCTGACACCCCTGACGCGGCAACGCTCACGCGCGGTGCTGACCCATCACTGAGAAAAACATGTAAATAATCATCAATGTCATTGCAATGGGGCTATCAGATGGCGAAGACCGCTTGTCATCGGGATGGCGGGTTCAAAGATATAAGCTCCTGACCAGCGTCGCGGTCGGCCCGGTCCCGGCGGTCGGCCCGCTTATATGTGAGAAAAATCGGTATTCAATGAGGGCACTCGCTTCCGCGCTTCGCGCTCTGCTCTAAACTACGCCGAAGTTTTCGGCAGGGGGGGTCGAAACTTGTTTTCAACGACATGTTTTGTAATGCTGTGTCGAAATTACTTAGAGTAGCGAAAAATGTCTTCAGCCAAAACCAATTTTTTCAATCTGCTCTACAAAACTGCTATCTCAGTTCAAAACCCCAAGTTAAAGGTGAACACTCCCCTTTAAGCATTACTGAACGATACTGGTATGTAGATATTTGTGATGGAGACGTTTTTTGAAATCACTGCACGAGCGCAGCGAGTGCAGTAGTTTGGAAAAACGCCGAGATCCAGGGCTTATTTTAAGAAAAAGACACTGGGGGGACGGGATCCAAACATAACACTCAAAGGCAAAAAGACTTAGGCAATAGGCATGTCTCTGATGCAAAATTCCAGTTAATCGTGTTGGCATCGAACCAGAGCCCTAAAACAACTGGAAAGGGACAGCAAATTAACATTTCGTAATTAAAGAACACATTTTTCATAAGCCCACGTTGATAGGTACTTTAAAAATGACACGAAATAACATCTTGCGTATAGCTAAACGTATCCCGTGATTGTGACAATTTGATCCAACACGTGGGGCAGGTTGTGCAATTTCTGCATGCAAATCATATAGAGACCAAAGGAACTCAATGTTTGTTACTCTAATTCCTTAGGTATACATCAATACAATGGCTATGCCAGAATGTTTAGGCAGGAGGGGGGGGGGGGATCTGTGAGGCAGAAGTTAACACTCGCAACATAAGGATAAATTATGATAGATATCATACAACAACCAATGTTTCCTTCGTTTGCAATAAAAGCGGTTGGATAATTCGGGTTTTAGATGCAAAATACGTCCATTCTTTAGTACATAAGTTGTATCGTTCTGCCGATTGGGCACTACAGTCCCCACTAAAAAAACACGGTTTTGAACGACTGATCTGGCTTATATTCATAATGTGGCATTAATTGAGACTGAAAATAGTCATTTATCAACCGGACATTCCAAAATACTAAAAAACATGTTTCGGCATCAATGGGTTGATGTATTATTTGACGCTGTTGAAATCCACCTATAATATAAATATTGCCGATTTTATAATATTTCCGTCATAACACCACCAAAACGTCAAAACTAAAGGATGCTGAACGATCAAAATGATGCAGCTGGAAAGCGCAATCAAATCCATCCAATACCCACCCAAAATGTATTTTTGCTTACAAAAAGGAAGCTTATTATTATAATTGCAAGTTAAAAAGAACGCTGCAAAACCTATTTAGTTCAAAGGAACGATTTAGTTGCGATCGCTTTGCAACGGCAAAACAACACATAGTGAAAGCAATTGAAAAACATGCTTCGCACAAATCGAGCCTCCGTTGGGTGGATACGACAGTGACGATCCGATCCACCTCCTCCTCCAATTTAGCCCCGCGGGTCTCTCTGTTATGTTGCCGATTCTCGATTTCATCTATGTAGTTGTTCCACCGCTCGACGTGCTGTTCCAGCTCAGTGATGCGGACGCCCATCATGTCGATTTCTTCTCTCAGAGAGACAAACCGGGCTGCTATGTCGTCTCTGATCTGCTGAGTCAGACTCCGCATCACCGATCAAAGTATCTGTTCTGTGAGCGGCCGGCCATGAACAAAGACAGCTGAGCTCTCCGGCGATGACGCCGAGTCTCTCCGGCGATGACGCCGAGTCTCTCCGGCGATGACGCCGAGTCTCTCAGGCGATGACGCCGAGTCTCTCAGGCGATGACACCGAGTCTCTCAGGCGATGACACCGAGTCATGTCGGAAGTCTCAAGGCGATATATATAAGGTGAGGATTTTTTTTCTTCATCGGGGTCAACTTTATGTCATTTC
>VOPJ01015621.1:0-16895 GCA_014673585.1 Semibalanus balanoides | reverse complement strand
AATCAACCCCCCTGCAGTTCGTGTTCGGCGCGAACCCCCTGCAGTGCGCGGGTTAAAATCAAAATTTTTGCATGCATTTTAAAGACGGTACATTGGTCTACACATTGGTGTTTGTTTCATCGCTTCACGTTCCATAGGTGCCAAGCACTGATTTAAATCGTGAAAGCGCCATGCAACCATTATTTTCGCTTGCATAGCCGGTAATTTTCCACGTGCCACGCGCCGCTGATCGACGCATAGTGCATACGTCGGGCGGATCGTTTCTCTACACATCTGTGTTTGACCTGTGTCTTTGCGACTTTTGGTTGCCGAAATATAGGTCCGGTATTGCAACGATGTTTTGTAGGTGATTTCGTGGACGGAACGGGGGTGCACGCGCGCACGTGCAATGTAACCCAGAGTTTGACCTGTGCAACATTGCAAGACGAGCGAGCGCTTCGCGCTCGCCCGAAGGGCCCTATTTCCAATTCAAAGACCCCGCAAAGCGTGATCTTTAATAAATTCAGGGCACTTCAGTTTTTCCGAGGTTATATAGGTCACCGTCAGAGTGCCCCCTTAGGCGGTTCTGGGGTTTCATGGATGCAGAGCAACCAAGGCCATTGGAGCATCAACTGGACCTCACACATTTGGCTAGTGCGGCCAGAGACCGCAGCCAGGGACTTCCGACAAGGGGGGGGGGCACGGCATCCCATGGGCCCCCTTAGAAAAGCCCCCTGACAAAATGGCGCGAAAATACATTTCCCCAGATTTAGGCCGCTATATTTTGCAGGGCCCCAAAAAAGTTGCAAAAAGGGACGTCGCCGATCATTTTTGATTGAAAAAGTCGGTTCATTGGGGGCACGTTTACCCTGTGCCCCCTGCTAGTGCCTCAGTGCACGAAATAGGTCCCGTGCTCACGGTGCTCTCCCACAATTTCGCCGTATTTCACCGGCCTGGCCAAATACGGCGAGTTTTGTTTTGAGGATGTACCTGGGGTCCCCTGGATTTTTTTATTCAAAATAAAAATGTTGAAAATAAGCTTCTCTAAAAATATATTGGGCTAAATCCAATGATTTTTTTTAGTGGGGTTACCTTGTGCCCCCGACCGAAATCCCCCCCCCCCCCTGAGCGATCCTGGGAACGGCACTGGGTTAGACAGACGGATAGCATAGCGTATTTGTGCGTTTGCTAGATTATGCAATGTCGTACGGTTAGAGAGGCTCGAACTCGTTTTTTATGACTGACTGACTCATTTTGTATGATGACTGATTCAGTTACTTGGCAATGCTCCACTTAAAAAACCTAGTAACTAGCTCCAATAAATCGAAGAGCTGGACATATTTCAGTTTTCAGTAGGCTAAGGTTATGCTGGTTATAAGTTAAGCATTACATGCTGGCGTCACGCTAAAGTCTAAAGATCCCTGATGCATCAGCAAACTCAACGCTCCGGTTCGGGTTGACATGTCTAACGAGTCCGTATGACTAAGTAGACGACCTGTTGTCCAAACATAATACCACATGCGCTTACCACATGCTGCCATTGGATGTTGTGGGTTTGTGGATGTGCTCGTATAGTAAGAACTGCAACAACCACTGAACACTGAGCACCCAGAGAGCTGGCCTGTGCAGAGGCTCGACTGACGGCAGTGGAAACTGTGTGTGCATAATTTACATTTATTGATTGGTAAAGTAAAAACGAAAAACGTCAAGTGCGTGCATTTTTATTTATATTATACAACACGCTTGTGGCTTGTTAACCCTCGGGGGCGCCTACCCCCTCAGTTTTTCGAGAATAACTCGCGTAAATTGCAACAAATTGCAACGAAACTTGCAGTGCTCGATTTTTTTAAAGAAATTTAACAAATACTAAGAAAATTGCAAACTTCTTACTTTCATGGCCGGTGCAACTTTTTAAATGCTTTCAAGGTTATGTCAGGCACAAATGGCGTTCCGTAGTATCGATCCTTGTAACTTGTGCAGTTTCCGAGTGTTTGTTGTTCGGGAGCATATGGACAGGTGTTTCTAGGTGACAGTTGTGGCTTCCACTGATATTGTGACCTCTTTTGACATTTTCAGAGGTCAAC
Organism: Semibalanus balanoides; assembly: GCA_014673585.1. Classification (NCBI taxonomy): domain Eukaryota; kingdom Metazoa; phylum Arthropoda; class Thecostraca; order Balanomorpha; family Balanidae; genus Semibalanus; species Semibalanus balanoides. The sequence continues at coordinate 14,832 of VOPJ01015621.1, read as the reverse complement.
CGAAGTTACTGACCTCCGATGATTTTTCTGTCTTTTTGCAGTTGCTAGGATATATATTTTGTGACGCTGACTTTAAATCTGCGATCCATTTTACATCATTATATGTTTAACTAGGGTACTAAGAAAATTGCAACTGCAACACTTCCACAGATCAACCAAAGTTACTGACCTCAGATGATATGACATGACCTTTTTGGAATTTGGCAGTCATTATGACATTTTGTGACGCTGATTTCAAATGTGGCTCCTATTCAGTAAAACTAGATGTTCATTCACGCTTTTAGCTCGATTAGTATTCAATTTCTACACATCCACGATTTAATGACATCCGGGTTAATAGCATGACTTTAGAGGTCACCTAATGGGTCAGGACCTTAAAATTAGGTGTCAACTGTTAATGTCTTTCTCTCTTCACATTTTACAAGCAACACGCTCGTGTTTTAATCGAAGCTCTGGCTCAATTAGGGGCGAAACTCAAACGCCGAGGGTTCATACCCCCTTCCCTCCTGCACTGCACGTAGTGATCGGACGCTGCACGGCCGAGGGTTTATTTTAAAAATGGAAACAATTAATAACGACAACACATCTAGTCAAAATTCATGGTTAACAACGATTAACACCTCTATTGACAGGCGTATACGTTCAAGCTCAATTAATAATTTTGCTTTGAGAGCTAGGTTATGCGATATTTCACTCCAAATCATAACTTTAGGTTGGATATATCATTAATAAGACTGTCCATATTCAAGGAAGTGTGTCTACATTTTTTAATGTCAAATATATTTTTATTACGGTAAAAAGCTATTTGTTTGATTATTGGATAATATAAAATTCACGTCTGGAGCCCCTTTAGTGGAATTTTAATTACAATCTGTTGTGCATATTGTTTTGTTTCGATATCCATAAACGATCGCCACTATAAACAGAGTAAGAAGATGTTATTAGAATAGCGCGCCTTAGACAACTAACTTCCCATAGAAACAATGTTAAATTAAAACCGAGGCTCTGTTCTGCAGCTGCTATCAGCGCACACGAGCTGTTTTCTATTGGCCAGTGCTTACGATATATGCTAGCAGTGTTACAGTGTAATCATTAGGGCAGTGCTTCTAGTAGTGATAGCCTCTCTGGCGAATACCGATAAATTATTGATGTCATACTGATCTTGGCGAATATAGAATATCTCAGCACCTAGAGTGAACCTGGATAAATTAAATATATGGCTAAACTCAGAAAAATGTTCTATAGACCAGTGTCAGCAACTCCACATGAGCGATGTAAATAGGCACACTTCCTTTACAAAACCGGTGAATGCAACGCGTGATATGATCTACGTTCAACCACTTCAGGCTCGACCGAAAGCGTCTACGAATCTCATTTCAATTTCTCCTTCTCTTGTCCCACTTTCCCCATATGCTCCAGCATGCCATTTATTAGTCAAAACCCCACGCCATCACTTATAGACCGCACTCGACGCCAGTGATCAGCCGAGCAGTGTTCTGCCCGGAGCCGAGCTGATGGTACGCACGGCGCCTGGTCGTGCGTCATCAGCACGGCGCCTGGTCGTGCGTCATCAGCACGGCGCCTGGTCGTGCGTCATCAGCACGGCGCCTGGTCGTGCGTCATGTATCATCATCGACGGCTAGTGCACTCACCTTTGTATCTCACGGAGCGCATTACCGCTTGGTCGCGGAGAGCCAATCTACATACATGTGCAGGTCAGACTATAGGTCATGCGCTACGCACATGGGAGGTGACAGGGCGTCTACGCCTGCTCGTAGGCGGTGACGAATCGTAGCGAGCGTCCACCGCTCTAATCTACATGACATGAATAGAGTCACGCGTGAGGTCAGCTGGAACGCTGACTTCACCACAGCGCCGCGCCGCACCGCACCGAGCGTCTCGGCCAAATATGCAACCGCTGAGTGCTAACACCGTTGTCTGGATTCGTTATGGGTTGTTCAGCGTATTTATGGAAGCGCTAGGCCGCTGACGGGCCCCGTGTCTGTCTGCTGGCTGGCGAGGATGAATTGCGTTTCTCCCACTGCGTGTATGTGTGTTCTTGGTCAGACATTGACGGACTCTCGTGTGGGCTTCGAGTGTTTTCCAACATTGGACATGGACGTAAGCGTGACGGGCGAGGTTGTTGGCAGGCGAAATGACAACGGCGTTTGTTTGCAGGAAAAGTCAAGATCATCAATTTGCTGGAGGCCATTCCAATACCGTTTCCGGAGAAGAGTCACCTGGAATTCGTGGAGGGCGAGGATGGGTTTCCGGCGTTCGGCTTTAAGAAGGAGCATGAGGTCAAGGTAAGGTCGTCAGGCTGGTCCGCCGCCAGCGGAGTTAATCAGATAGGGATGATGAGGAACTAGGCCACATTAAATGGCCTCAATCAATGATGGTTAGTGGAAAAAAATGCCTTGGCGAAATGCATTGCATTTGCCAGTTACTTATGATGATAAAGTGAATATCTATCTTATTATCCCTGTACAGGAAACTAGGTTCTACAAATTGTGGATACATTTTGCAGTGTATTGTTGCGTCGCCTGAAAATATGATTCATATCACCTAGCGGGAAATGTTACTTGCGTGTTAACGGGCGAATCTTCAAATCACCGGATGCGTTATTCGTTGCTGCTTGCTTATACGCACTGGGAAATGCCACTCACCAGTTTTTATGCACGGCATGCATGTGATCTTGCGCATAACCGCAGAAGTTGCAGTGCCCTTAAATAAACCCCAAAACACCACCACCCACCATCCAGTCGACGACCACTGACCAGAGACCACTGACAGTGACCACTGACCAGTGACCACTGACCAGTGACCACTGACCAGTGACCACTGACCAGTGACCGGAGACCTGACCTAAGTGACCACTGAGAACCAAGATCGACAACAATAGAGCAAAGTAACCAGTGACCAATGAACACAGTGAAACGGCATGACATGTGATTCAACTGACCAGCGACCACAGAACCAAGATCGACAATGAACCAGCTGACAACTGACCATCGAACCTGACCAAGTGACCAGTGACCAGTGACCAGTGACAAGAGATGGACGCACATATCACGAAGATATCAGGTGACAGTGACCAGGTGACCACTGACCAGTGACAACTGACCACGACCGCTGACCAGTGACCAGTGACCACTGGACCGATGAACCACTGGACCACTGACCATCTAACCACTGACCACTGACCAACAATGACCACTGACCAAGCACTGAACCCTGAAACCACTGTTCACCATGCTGAACCAATGCTGGATCCACTGACCATCGATATCGCATCTGTACCAACTGACCACTGCGAAACCGACTCTCACACTGACACGAACCACTGACCACTGACCACTGACACTGACCACTGACCACTGAACCATCTACCACGTGACCACTGACCACTGACCACTGGCACCACTGACACACTAGACCACGTGAATGACCTCTGGACCACTGACCACTGTACACACTGCCACTGACTCTACTGCACCATGACCAGTGACAGGTCTGGAAACTCACTGACCACTGACCACTGACCTCACCTGAAACCCACTGACCATCTGAACACTACACAACTGACCACCTGACCGGACTGACCACGCAACATAAACCCAACTGACCACGGACCACGTAGACAACCACTCGACGATCTGAACCGTTATGCGTAGTGACCACAGCGTGCGTACCGGCTGTACCTGCCGGAGCGGCTGCCACGCGACTTCGTCGTGTCCGCCACGATGAAGCCGACCGCTGCCGACGGCGGCTTCCTTTTCGCCGTGGTGAACCCGCTGGAGACGGTGGTGCAGCTGGGGGTGCAGCTGACGCCCGGCGCTGAAGGACAGACCAACATCACGCTGTTGTATACGGACTCGGAGGTGCACTTCACTTCGCAGAGGCTCGCCACATTCGCCGTGCCGAGTTTTCAGGTGAGAAGGGATGGGAGGGATGGGAGTAGAGGAGGAGAGAGCAGAGGAGTGGGACAGATGGAGAAGGAAAGGCAGAGGATGGGAGGGAATAAGGAGGAGAAAAAGGAGAAGAATAGGTTGGTATGGCTTGGCTGATATTGAATATAAAGGTGAGGACGACGAAGGGATTGAAAGCTCTTGAAATATGCATTCGCGGTTGGTACGCCTCAAATTTTTGCTCAGGTCAATAGCTTAGGCTCCTGAGGTCTTTAATGGTTAAAAAGCGTATTTTTTGCTGAACAATTTTAGTGTTACAAATAACATTTTTTCTAACAAATATGACGATATAATGTTGACGACATCGTTTTCGTCTCGTCAAGACATTTCAAATGACATTCATGTTGACCAGTTAGGTCCTCAGGTTAAAGTCCTCAGGTCAAGGTCCTCCGGTCAAGGTCAAGTGGGGACCCGAACAGATCATGTTGCATACGAGGAGACTTGCCTCGACAAGATAAACAGTAAACACATTGGTGCCAGTTTCACTTCTCTATTCTAATTATGGCAATAGTTAGTGACACAAAGGTGTTGGTGACCTCAGATGACCTCAGCTGACCCCGTAAGGATTACTGAACCAAAATTGTAACTGCATCATCAAGAGTGGCCATTGATAACATAATCCAGAATGAATTTGACTGATATACGTAATATGCATCCTCAGAAAAGAAGGATTTGAATATTTCCCCATTGACTTACAATGAAGGTCGAAATTGACACGATCTTAGGTCACCGATATAACAAATCCTAGATATAATAATTGTAGGCTTCTATGAGCTTATTAAATCCTGTAAGATTGAAACCCATCGATCGAAACCTGTGACTGTGGTACGACCGGAAACTTTTTTGGAGGTGGGTCACGTGACCTGGTCTGGTGGCTTGACCTAAAATAACCCGAGGTGATTTTTTTCCATAATGTGGGTAATTGATGCCCAGACAGCTATGCCAAAAAACGGTGGCGCTTCTTGAAAAACCTTAAGTGGGGGAGGGATCTTAGGTCTTAGGTCGAAAAACCTTTAGGTCTAAACGCCACTCCCCCGGCGATCTACCCTTTATAAGAACGCTACGCTAGATAGGTACGCCTTAGGCGCTAGAGTTTAGACGCCAGCTAAAGTGCATGACTGCCCAAGGGTCACTGGCGTCTCTCAATGACTTTGGGTACACTCGGCCATCACAAACATGCCCATATACCCACAATCAATCATAAATATTTATAACTGGATGTTACTCTTTTTCCGGGTCAACGACAAATTTTAATTAGATAGTGGAAATCTGACGCCCGACATGCATGCCAAATGTAATGCAAACCGCATCAATAACCTCGAAATATTTCACTCATGCTCTTCTGGACTGCCTGCACGTCACCGACTGTGACCTGGGCCAAGGTCACTGACCCCTGGGGCGGTCCGTCGTTTGGATACGGACAACCCGGTGTGGCCAGCCTGCAGAACAGCACGACACGAGGCAGTAGCGTATTTAAGGGGGGCCACGGGGGCCATCCCCCTGGCGCCGAAGGCACGCTCCTTTATATGTTGTATCCATTCGGCACGGACACCATTTGTGTGTAAATTTCAAGATAACCAGGAAATAATGTTTTACTGATAGTGCAGGTGGTTCTATAAGTATGATCTATATGGTTCTTGAATTTATAAATTGTGAATTGTGCTCCTAAAGCATATGCCCCCCTCTTGGCTGATTTATAAATACGCCACTGACACGAGGGAAGACGGCATGCAGAACAGCATGACACGATGGAAGTCGGCATATAACAATAAAATACGCCTTTGGCACCGGCTAGGATCGAACTAGTCACCCTCTGCATATCAACGAATGCTCTTTACGAGAGGGTCTAAAAGCAGACGATATTTGCCGGCGATCTCATGCCGATCTTGCTGGCCGATTGTCACCCAGATCTCATTTTTAAATGCGCTCGGAAACTTGATGTCTCCGAGATATTGTGCTACTGCTATGCTTTCGGTACTTCAGCTTCTTATGTAATGGAATAACAATTGATTTCTTCAATGTGGGTCTTTCAGGGGCATAGGAACTCATTTGAAGTTGTGGGGGCAAAAAGGCATTTTGAAGTCGATTTCTTTCCATGCAACGTCCATGGGCGTAATGTTAAAATCCCAAAAAAATGTTGGGGGCAGCTGCCCCCCCCCTGCCCCCCGGCTCCTACGCCTATGGGGTCTTTTCCAATCTGAATATTCATGCAGCACAGTTAACAGTGGGCACTATTGCATGACGGTATAAGCCCACGAATAATGGGCTCGGTCAGCATGGCTTAATACCAATGTAATATATTCCACTTGCAGGTCGTTGGTTGTCTGATTTAGAGGCAGGTAACAGGAGATAAGTACCTGCAGTAAACATTCAATGACTCGGGTAGTCTGAGGCAGCCCATGTTCGTCCAGACATCTTAACATGACACTTCCTATACCACTGAGGTCTGAGCCACCCAAGCGCGCAGACGGATTAGAAATCAAATATTTATTATTGCAGATAATTAAACATGCATGTAAGCATCCCTTTAAGCGTGGGATCCAAATGCGTAGTGGTGACGAAACGGATATGGGTGATTTCACCGATGATATCAAAGTTGTGAAACGGGCACGGCAAATAAGACGTCAATTAACACTTGGATGGCTTTAGCTATCTCCTAGCGTTTTTTGATTAGTTTAAATTCAGTCAACATTCCTCCTTTTGCTGATATCTCCTGTTTATATACCTCTGGTCAAAATGAGGAATATAGTCTCAATATGGACTCCACCACCGGAAACGGGAAAGGGTAAAAACGGTACATGTTTATTTGTTTGTTGAAAAATTGGCATTTAGAATGTCGGTGGTGGTGGAACCTTTGGCTTAGACTTACATGATCTTGCCTCTTCCAAGGCGCACCAGAGCCCCATATGCACCCGGTAACCCATTGTCCACTCCCCATTGCTGACCAGTTGTGTATTGACTATTGAGTCACAGCATCTGACAGAAGCTCCATATGACGTCAATGAAGGAACCGACGCTGATTGGACGGTAATGTCGCCGCACGAAGTAGAGAACCAATACATGTAATGAGACAGGTCCTACCTAATGAACGGCCGACGGCAGCGGCACAGCCTTATTTGAAGAAATGTGCCTTTGCTGCCTGCCGCTGTCTTGTGTTGTCGGTATGTTTTGATGGCTTGTCTTTCACGACATTATGTGATTGAGAAGAACATGGACGCATTTCTTCTCATTTTTGTTTTACATGGTTCATATGTATTATGTACCGTGTCAAAAACCATATACATGATGCGTGTTGTTGCAATATCGGGAACTGCTGGTTGACTACTGATTATAAGTTGTTGCATTGTCTGGTGTGATGCCCACGAACTCGTGTTCAGCCCAATAAAGAACAGCGTTACTCATCGTCACAAATATTATTGGAAAATTGTACTTATGTTGTTATTTAAGCTATATTTCCCCAAAAATGCTCCACATGACTTGTTAAAGAAAATATTACGCGAATATCAATTCCATATTCAGCATATGTTCTAAGAATAAACAAGCATTGCGGCACATATGGTGTATAAAATAGAACATATGTGTGCATATGAAGAGTAAGCACGTCCCGGTGTTCCTAAAGAGTCAAGTTGACACTTAAGTATGCAAATTTGAAAGTGTCTGCTCATCAAGCTGCTCTACTGTTTATCCTCAAGATAAGGTAGATTGTCTATGAACGGTGCTTACATCGGACACTATATGACTGCATGTTCGTCTGTTCGCGGGGTGACATGGGCCAAGTTCGCGCTGCAGGCCTCCGGAATGGAGGTCACCCTGTTCTTCAACTGCAGCAAGCTAAGCACAGTCTTCGCGCCGCGCGTGCCTCGCGAGCTCATCTTTGACCCGGCGTCTACCCTGTTCATCGGTCAGGCCGGCGGCATCATCGAAGCGCAGTTCGAGGTCAGTCCCCGACCTCGGGGTGAATGGACGGTGGACGGTCACCTGGCGAGGGAGTGGTTGATTAGTGGGGCTTTAATCACACCGGGTAAATGCCTCAGTTTATGATGTCTCGAAATTATATACTGTTAGAACAATGGGCGCCGATTCAATTTAGTTTTCGCTGAAGTAGTTTTAAAAGCTGACCTAATAATGCTCTGCCAGTCGAACATTCTGTCTTCTGGACAACGCCAGATACTAATGGGCATTTGTTCAAGTCATTAGATAATAATTGCAGAGGGACCTGAAATAGTGATGTTTGCATGCTTATTTTAGTTCGCGATAACGTTCACCTTGTACTGTATTTGTATGTTGCCATAATATTGTTTACAGCGCCATGGAGAACAGTCCAGGTCAGCCCTCCCACAAAGCTGTCCTTTCCATTCAACTCCGCCCGTCTCCTCTCCGTGTATGACCGGTGCTGCCGCGTAACAGCGGTTTGTCGAACCAAAGGTACCGACAACTGCCGCCGGCGGCTCGACGCGCTGCGGACCGAGCCGGAGGGTCTATAGACCGAGCTGACCGTCAACTTCGACCTGAAAGCTCCTCCGCGATCACAGTGGAAACGTATGAATCATTTCTCTTATCAACATACATGCCATTAGATTTTGAGTGGCTCACTGTGCTATACTTATCGTATCTTTAGAGATCCACGCATGCGGCTATAGCTGTACACTGTACAGTGTACACTTGTACAGCTGTGACATAGATAAACTATTACCTAGTAGCTGAGCCAAGAAGCAGGCGATATGCCTTTTATTTGAGACAGTTACCGTTAATTAATATCACTTTCTTATCTTCAATTTGCTTAAATTAACTGAAACATTCACGTTTAATTGTTAGGCCATATTTGTCGTAGTAAAATCGAAATGTAGGAAAAGGTAGAACAATAATGCTCCGGCAATGCGATGAATAGCATGTGGTTAGCTGCTTTCCTCTCTGACCACCCACAAGACTTTCGAAATACACCTTCCAGACATTTCGACTCTCTGGATTTCACGTCATGAGGGTGCCAGAGAGAACCGACGTGACTGAACCTACAACCGACACGGACAGATGGTAAACCTAAACAATAAACACATTATAAACGGCTCCGACGCAGCATATGATTACACAACAGAGAGCGCAGCACATTCTGGGTAGTTACTGTGAATGGAAGGTTCGTTACTCCATACAGCTCCATCTCCGCTCATTTCTGGATATACTTGCATCTACTGATCTACTGAATTGCATTCAACGTTGGTATTGAATCCACTTATATCGCACATGCTTGCCAAGTAAGGGTCAGTATAATCAAGTTTTCAGCCAATAGGTGAAGCAAATGCAGTGCAACAAAATATTGATGACGTGATGACTGACTATGATTGGTGACTGATGGACAGATAAGATTGCATGAGAGCTGGTTAAGAGCTTGTAAAGACGGACAATGTTGGCCTCAAGGGAACACATACTTAAAGGATTATACGGCGTTTTTCCCAGACATAATTGGTTAAAATAGTAACGTAACTTTATCAAGGTGGTAGAAGCCCACGGTTACCACATTTTTTCTGGAAATGATCTTTTACGTAAGACGTTTCAAGTGCTCGGTTGAAGCCACCCGTACTTTTTGCAGTACTTGCTGAGTTATGACAGCCGTCTCGGTCTACGCCCGGAACCCCCGAACCAAGGATAGAGATATTTAAAAGTGGTGGACAGTATCTGATCAAGTACTCGTTATAGATACAAGTTTGAAAAAGTCAAAGTATTAAACGCTGATATTGCTGAAATAATGGATTAAATGAGGCACGAGGCACTCTCGATGTGTCTTAAACGTGTTTAAGCACATACAACTGCAAAAGAGTGCATTTCCTTTCAGGACGGAAACCCGTATAATCCCTTTAAGAATGTAGCAAATTTTCCCGAAGCATTTGCGGCCATCAATTACCCATATATCCTCTCCATCACTTTTTGCTAGATATCTATTTCTGTCACGCATTGAGCATTCATAATTGTATTGACTTACATATAGTTACTAATAAACTAAATTTGCGAGATGCAGAAGCCGCAAAATATGCTGACAGGGTGTCAATCTTCAATATATGCAAACACAACTAAATATAAACGTGTCATAGCCATAGGCACTGGCGGATCCAGCCGTCGGGTTGGGGGCATATAGGTACCTACCCCATTTTTATCCCCAGATTTGGACCGGTCACGTTGTTTTGGTATTTGAGCTAAACAAAAGTAGAAAAAACGCGACACTCCGTAGCGAATATGCACAATACACGTATAAGTAATACTAGTGTATAACTCATACCAACTCGCAGGGGCGCGTCGCCGATAATTTCTTCAGTGAGGTGTTGGCTGAAATGACGATTTTTCCAATTTTTCTGCTTGTTTTAAGCCTTTGCAGCCTTACAACATATATTTCCATGTTATGGTAGGTCTGCACTTAAGTTATGTAGGCTTAGCGCCGCGGAGCGGCGCAAATTTTTACGGGTCTGCCTGATAAAACCCATAAATATAGACGGTGGGCCTTGTTCTAGGATAAGTAGCAAAAATTGTTATTAATTCAATTCAGCGTTACGACGAACTAAAGACGATGACGATGGCTTCGTTATGACATCTCGTTATGAGTATGACAATGGCCACCGATGTGACGCTGCAAAGCGGCGTAAAAAAATAGGTCGTGGAAAACGTCATTTGCATAATGGAACTGCAGACCGTGATTGGAGCCAAGCCTCAGGTATCCTTTTGAATGGTTGCACAGCTCGGTATGATGACAAATATTGAAGTGAAGGTAGTTTTTAATCTAATACCAACATTAGTTTCGAATAGTAGATCACGATGAACGTTAGAATCCAGCACTTAACAGTGCACATGGTAATAATAACAGTACCAGTATACCTAGTGTACATATGTATCGAACTGTGACAAACAAACGGTAGTAGTGTAAATGGTTTGATAGCAGCATAGAGGCAGAACGACTTTTCCGCGCATAAATGGTCCCTGTGGATCTGGAGGAGCCTGGTGGGAGATGACTTGGGGAGATGGTCCTGGTCTGGCCCCCACTATTAGCTCTTCAGCCCAGAAAGTTGGGCACCGCTTGAGCAGCGTCCGGGTGCCGATGTCCGCGTCCTTGCGTTCGCGTCGCCTTTTTCGGAATCAGCATGCTCAACACATGTAGCCCGCTTGAAAGATAATATTTTATGAAGGGTTATTGCCCTGAGACCAGGCCAGGAATTACCGTCAAGGAAAGATTCTGCCAGACACCAAATTAAATTAATTTTCTAAATTTATATAAGCAATTGCGAAACTTACCGCGAAGCAGCGCGACATTTTTCAGTTTTGAATGTGAATATATTGTTTTTTGTCTGCTGCAAAGGCAGTTTTTAAGATAAATATTTATCTTTCCCGCATTTTGTTTTAGCTTACACAGTTTTCTTATAAGATCATTGTTTTTCACGTTCAGTGCAGAAACGAGTGGGAAGCGGCATGCATGTATTGCATGCCACCCAGATTCCTGTGAGAGAACTTTGCCCCTGATGCCCCCTGGATCCGCCAGTGGCATTGAAATGGCCAAGCAAAACGGATGAAAGGGCACGTTACAAGGATGGAGAATGCAGTATGACAAGTATGCTGGAGTAAGCAAAAATTGCCATATCAACTTTGGAACCAGTGACGCTAATTTGGAATCAGCTATACCAACTAGGAATAACTTTTTCATTAAGTCCAAGCACTGAAAATCTTAAATCAATCGCGTCGTGGATGAAAAAACTTGAGTACTTGCCCTGGATATGCATTCTCATCAATGCTTCACAATATATATGTTACAGGGCGTATGAGAAATCCGGATGTTTGCAAACGCCCTAGGAAATCCTAGGGCGGTTGCAAACACCCGGATTTCTCATACGCCCTGTAACATATATACCTCTATAAATATTATTGTGTGTTTAAAAGTGCGGTAAAAAGGTTTCTTAATTCACTGTTTTGCCTAGAATGGTATAGAAAAGAAGCAACATAAAACATAAATTCGCTGAGAAATGACACGATTGGTTAAACCGCATATTTCATATATTTTTATTAGAATTGCGCCACAGAGTGGAGTTACAATTTTAAACTTTATTCCCTGGAGAACTGCATTTTTACTGTTGTTTGTGATAATGACCTGTTATTTGTTTTCATCGAAACTTGTATTATGAAACAGAGGCAATGCCCTTATTATATATCATTACCGATCGCATTTTCTTGTGAGGCTTGATCGTTTGGGGATGGCAAATTTACAACTTAATGCATTAAAGGGAATGAACCTGAATGCCCCGCCCCCCTGAAACCATCAATTGTCATAAAGTCGACGTGTTTAACGCCTTCATGGCAGGCAGTTCTGGGAAACCCTAGCTGTATGTCATCGCTTGGATTCTGAAGCCACAAGTAAGTCACCAGCTTTTTGCGTACAATTTTGCAAAATTTTCCAGCACAAAACATTTGATATTGACACACGGAGGTAATAATGCATTAAAATGTTCCCTTGATGCACTATGTTAATGCTTTTACAATGATGCCACCTGTTCTGCTGGCATGTTGACAGAGATGAGCGTTTGCAAAGTTGTGCCACTTTCTTATGTGCCTAAGATTTGTCGCCGACGCCTATCACCTATGTATTTGCTACCGACTAGAATGGCAGAATGGTAACTTTCCCCAGCCCTGAGACCTGGGGCTAGTGAGTGTGGGAAGTGTCCTCTGAGTCCCTGGAGAGATGACGTCAGTTCTGAGAGGATAACTGGTCAGGAGATCGGACATTTCCAATGGTGTCACGCATGCCGATTTGTCATAGCTACTGCAGATGAGCAAGCTCTAGATCAGCGTGGCGTTCCTGAGAAACCTGTACAATGTAAACTGTGTAGCGTTTCAGGCTATACACGCGGTGCTGACGTCACAGTGACGTAGTGCTGGTGCTAAACTGTGTGGCGTTTCAGGCTATACACGCGGTGCTGACGTTACAGTGACGTAATGTTGGTGCATGTGGCTTGAATGGCAGCACAATGCTTGTGCAGGTGACAGACTGATGCGGCTGGTTGGTCACTGGTCAGTGGTCACTGGTCAGTGGTCACTGGTCAGTGGTCACTGGTCAGTGGTCACTGAGTCAGTGGTCACTGGTCAGTGGTCACTGGTCAGTGGTCACTGGTCAGTGGTCACTGGTCAGTGGTCAGTAGTCAGTGGTCAGTCACATGTCACAATTCAAAGAAATCACATGCCACCGGAAGCCACACAGGACACACGTATGTAACGCTCAGAGTTCTGGTGGTATCCCAAGAGCTATTACAACATACTATACGGAACATAAATATGCCTTATTGTGTTGTGCATAGCTATTAACGGTGCAAACGTTCTTTCTGAGCATGTCGCCTCCCAAGGCGGTGTGACACTGACACGATCAGGGATGGTGGAACGCCGTGACAAATGGGGGGAGGGGCAGTGAAACTTTAGTCTTGATGTGAAGTAAAACTAATACCCCTGTGCAAACTTTCTTTGCTGATTTGAGCCCTTCTCTTCTAGGTGCACCTTTTTCTGTCTCACAATTCTTATTAAAAAACTAACAAAACTTCACCAAAAAATTGACAGAAATTGGGAGCATGGAAATATGCCCCTCCCCCCGTTCCTACGATTATGGACGCAGACAACCACTACCCTTTTCACCAACTGAATTTCATTACGCCACGGTCGTGTCCAAAGCCTCCCATCACCTGTTGCAGATGAGTCAACACCCAATTTCACTGCTCGCATGTATGAACAAGAAGAAGAAAAAAAAACCCGCTCGCGGATCTTCATATGACCTGGGACTGGTCATCGCTACGCTCACGGTATTGACATAGTGTCTGGACTCTGATGTGAGATGCGGATAGCTGGACCCAGCTCTGATTCAGCATAGGAGCAGGTTTCCACTGGACTTGGGCGAACGGTGGCACAGAGGATGGAGCGGGGTGTGTTGGGCAGATGGAGGCTCGAAACACCGTCTTAGGCGAACCGTGAGCTGACCAGTGCAGGATGAATATGTACTGACAGGCAATGACAGGCAGTCACAGACAATGACAGCTTGTGACTGATAATGACAGTTAATCATAGGCAGTTTTGGCTGGAACAGGACAGACAGAACTGGGCTGTTTTCCAGTGAAAAGCATCTCCGGTACGGAACATCATCATGGCACACATTTGCTTGTAGTTTCATCAATCAACGTTTTAAAATTGCAACTTATTTGGATAGATCAAATTATGTGTGGGACATTTCATGCTATGCTGACTTTTTGTGACAAGAAATGATACGATTTAAGCTTGGTTTTGGCGATAAACGATGCAAAACGAATGATTAAGCTTATGAAAACTATTCTACGATGTCACCATTTCCCCAGAGGCCAGGACTGTAACACATTTTGTGTTAGCACGTATAAATACAATTTCAGAATACAAACATTTAACAGCGGAATTTTCCAGTTCACAGCGAAATAATTAACGGTAAAATTCAGTGAATTATTCCGCTTCATGCTTCAATGATCTTGGTGAATTCACAGCCGAATAATAGTTACAGTATCACAATTCACAAACACAGATGCGTAGAGAAATGATCGGCCCGGGGCACCCACACCCCAACACCCACACCCACACCGTCACCCCACACGACTACCCATACCATCAATCACACCATTGCCAAACCCAGACGCAGACCTACAATAACATACATCGAATTTGCATTGCGCAAACGTCTCTCTAGGAACGATTAAGCTGAAATTCGGTGTGTGGTTTGAGACCACAACACTGGCAATGTCACGCAAGTTAAACTTTGAATAGCTATTCTGCACAGTGCACAACCCTATTCCGTAACTAATGTCCTTGCTATCGGGTTTATTCGGACTCGCTC
>VOPJ01015619.1:57488-94849 GCA_014673585.1 Semibalanus balanoides | reverse complement strand
AGATGAGTTTATGAAACTAAAAAAGGGAGGATACATAATAGACCGACTGTACGTCATGTAGCCTACGTGGTGCACTAAGCTGACATGTTAGACGGAGCCGCTGGCGCAGAGAGCTTTTGCGTGTCGAGACTGAGTCAGCAGCACAGAGGATTAATCAGATGAGCGTTCCTTAGCCGCGAGATGTGACGGACTATCGCAGTCAGATACAATATGATATAAGCGCAGTCGGATACAATACGGTGCAGCCGGAGCGCTGCAGGACAAAACATGCGCAGGTGGACAGGCCTGTGACCGACAGTCTCGGGAAAGAAGGCTTTTAGGTGCTTTTTAGAAACGGACAGTTTTACACTACGTTGAAATTTTACTTTACCCTACACGACCAGTATAGACCCGTTTACGTTGCTTTTCAATAATAGTTAGTGCCTGTGTGTAGTGTGGCGTTATTACGCTTTAATATGCGGTAGTTTTAATCAGACGCAGTGTTTATAGCATACACCCTATGGGAGAGTGCCCATATTGCGCCATAGTAAGGGAAATCGGCTGTTTCTCGAAAACCAAAAGAGTCGTGAGTTTGTGAATTTCACATAGCATTCTCAGATCATTTTCCTATATTTTGTGATATTGTTACGCGCCATTTTGTCTACAATATGCGAGGCACAAGCTTTTTTCGGAAAGGTTGCAAAGGGCGCAATTATCGAAGACGTTCGATAATTGCGCCCACGGTATGGCGCAATTAAATTCAAATGCGCCCGTGCAAAACGCATGCCTTCTCTATGAAATACAAAAATAATGATGTTTATGCAATAACGCCAATGATTGTTGCCTAACCACATAGTTAATAGGCAAAGTTAATTTTTATAGCTAATTATGATACAGTGAAATGTCGGAATACCTCCAGTACAATGAAGGCCAAGCCGGGCGGGGACGCCCCTGGATGCCTGGGCCCCTCTTTTCGAAAGCCTGACTCTGGCGGCCCGTTTTTACGTCGCGCACAGCGCGTGCATTAAAATAAGGGCCGACGAGAACGGTGGCGAAGCGCGGTATTCATGATTTTTATGGAATCGGTGAAAGTCACGTGAAGTTGGTGTTCTTTATAAATAATTAGAGCACTTCGAGTGCCCGTAGGGCCACCCAAAGGCCCTCTCTGGAAAGACCAGAGGACTCCCTTTGGACTGTTTAAAAAAGAGACCCATGTGTGCATATGCCAGACTGAGGCCCGTGGACAAAGCCAGTAAGACGGGGCCCCTGATGCGGGTTAGAAAGTCCCGATCTGATCACTAGCCTCGAATGGGACCAAATAGACCAGCACAGTGTACCCTGGGCTAGGTTTTAGGGACCCCTGTGAATTCAGTCGCAGGGGCACACTGGGCAGGTTGTAGGGGCCATGTGGCGAGTCATGTCAGTAGTGTGCTCTGTGAACCATAGAAGCAGCCAGTATAACAGGTTGTTGAAAAGTACGGATACAATATGTGGTTCTTATCTCTGTGTCCAGTACTGCGAAGGTTCCTAGCCATAACAAGGGCCCCTGAGAAGTCAAAAGGCCCCTGTGCAGGCCAGAGAGGCCCTTGAACAGACGAAAGACCCCTGGATGGGTTTAGAAGGCCTGAACATGTCAAATTTGCACCTCACCAGTACGGAGGGAGCAGACATTTCATCCGTTCTACTGGGCCCTTTGAACACTCGGGAATGGTTCCTTTCAATGCTCGGGAATGGGACCACTCGAGGTGCCCCCCCCCCCGGGGGAAATCCTGGCTATGTGCCTGGTAGAGACCCTTTTGAGGCGCCACCCCCGGAAGAAACCCTGGCTACGTACCTGGTTCACGGGCCTCTCTGAGGGTCCTGGTCTAATCCAGTTCATCAAAATTTGACGAAAAAGGGGCATCACAAAATAAATTGGACGAAATCCGTGGAGTTTTTGATATCCATGTTTTGTTGGGCAGGCCCTTTCAACGCTTGGAAAGGGCCCTTTTGAGGCGCCCCCTGAACGAAATCCAGTCTACGTGACTTGATGGGATGAATGGCTGGAATGAATGGCTGGAAGGATAATTATAAGTGGCTAATTAAAGGTTTATGAGTTTGATTTAAAATGGCTTAAGTATTTTTTGCAGTCTAAAATGTATGAAACGGTAAATCAGATGAATTATAGGTAAAGGTATAGGCCTGTATCATGCAGCACCACATGTATATTACGTCATCCAAATGCGCCCACACGGGTCTAATTGCGCCCGGGGGCGCTTTTACCCGGGCGCATTTGAAAATTACGCACTTTCAGAAACAACATGACCTCCCTACCCACACTTCAACCACTTTTTAGTCATGAGGCATCTGAACGGAGTAGAATGCCCCTGGAATGGAAAACACAAAAGTCATTAAACATAAAGTATCTCAAAACCTATTTAATAGGTTGCAAATATCAAAATCTTGTAAGAAACTTCAGATTTTCAATTATTTCCATCTGACAGATCATTGCAGTTCTTGCCTTCCGACGAGGCTTCCACGGAAAATGAGGGAGCTTAGAGAATGGTTCAACATTTGTAGGCTCATTAGTACTTTTTTATTACGGAGCGAGCGCGAAGGCGCGGAGCGAGCCTCATTGAATTACCGTTATTTTTATCACATATAAACGGCCGACCCGGCCGGGCCCGGCCAGACCACGGACGCTGGTCAGAGCTTATATCTTTTGAATCCCGCATCCGATGACAAAGCGCGTTTTCGCCATCTGATAGTTCCCATGCAACGAACAATTATTGGATTATTGACATGTTTTTATCATGTGATGGCTCAGCATGGCGCGTGACAACGTTGCCGCGCAGGGTGTCAGAAGTATTATCCTGCTGTGCTGAGGAAACGGCTGGACCTATAAAAGCTAAAATTTGGGCTAGAGCTGAGACCACACACTTGGCAATTGTTGCACAGGTCAAACTCTGGGTTCACACTGCCACGTGCGCACGTGCACCCCTGTTCCGTCTCACGAAAATACCTGCAAAAACATCGCTGCAATACCGGACCTATATCTCGGCAAACCAAAAAGTCGCAAAGCACGGGGTCAAACACAGATGCGTTAGAAAACGATCCGCCCGGCGTATGCACTATGTGTCGATCAGCGGCGCGTGGTACGTGCAAAGTTACGGCTATACAAGCTGGCAAATTCATAGTTTTATGACGTTTCAACAATAAATCAGTGCTCCAGCACCTATGGACGTAAAGCATAAAACAAACCACTAATCTGTAGACCAATGTACTGTCTCTAAAAGCATGCACAAATTGGTTTTAATTGCAGTAATTCGGCTGTTAAAATCTGCCTTGTAATATTTTCATTGACGATTCTATAAACATTTCCTTCATTACACCACCGTAGCTTCAAAAACCAAAGGGTGTTAGACGATAAAAATGATGCAGCTGTAAAGCGCAATCAAATCCATCTAATACCACCCAAAATGAATTTTCGCCTACATACATGAAGCTTATAATTGCAAATGTAAAATAACGCTGCAAAAAACCTTAATTTAGTTGAAAGTTATCGATTTAGTCGATTATTTGCAACGACAAAACAACACATAGCGAAAATAATTCAAAAGCATGCTTTGCACAAACGCACCTCCGTGGACGGGTGGATAAATTGACGCGGATTTATTCGGACTCGCTCGTCCTTCGCCGTTTAAGGCGTCTTACTGGTTTGTAACTACTTCTGTAGAGTGGGAGGGCGCATTTATCTCACGGGCGCAAATAGGGCACTCTCCCCTACCTCCGTATACCTAACTCATCTAAGTGACATTCATAGGCGCAGCCAGGGAGAGGGGGTTACCGGTCACAGGGGGCCCACCGAGATTCGCCCACATACCGGTTAAATTAGCTAAATTGCTTTCAAAAAGCCACAGAGGAGGTCAGACTATGCAAGACCCTAAGCGAGGCCCTAAGCGTCACCATGAGGCCCATGAGACCCCACTAACCAGACAGCTACTAATCGACAACACGACCATTCTCGCGCGGTGCCAAAACAGGAGGAAACTGCAGTGGTTGGAGGCGGTATACATCCGGGACGCTGATCCAGTCATCAACCGCCAAGTGAACGCCAGAGGAACGCTCCTCTTGTTCGATGCCCCCCCCCCCGCCGGCAGCTAGAATATCATGTAGGCTAGGAATGTGGCAATTTTCACTGAAGAGGCTCCCGCAGGATCTCTGAACGTGAAATTTCGTTCGTCATTTTAGGCTAGCTTAGCCAAGTTTTCAGCTCGCCCTGTTTAAGTGTTACAATGTAATCGTCATGCATAATCATTTAGAATGTAGTGTATATTGGTAATTATAGATGCATATGTTTTTTTTTATTCTCAGCCTGATGATGTCCAATGTTGGATGAAACGTCGCGAATAGGTGATTTATACAATGGAGCTAAGTGAAGAAACAGAAAGGACTGTCCGCCACTATCGAACGACTGAAACAAGAAGCTGATCAAACAATGAATATGCTGTGATATATCAACAAGTTCTGCATTAATATATATATATATATATATATATATATATATATATATATATATCATCCACTCAACATCATCTTTTGTCGGATCCCAGATAAGTCCCCGAACAGGTCAGAAAGGCGTTGAAAAGGTCGAAGGGGCCCCTTCACGATCTGAAGGGACCCTGGGCTCTTCAACAGTTAATGCAGTTGTCCATTAAATTAAACTTCAAATTTTCGTAACGCTCCGCGGCGCAATTTCATTACAAATTGTATTATACGCGGGTTCACAAATCGTGCCATTTCTCGGCACATTCATGTGATATATTGTCCATTTCATAAATGACTTGGCAAAGTAGTTTGCTTTAACACTATTGCTACCGCACGTTTAAACACACAATAACATTGATAGAGGTCTGCACCATACGCAATGCGACGCATTCATGAGAATGCATAATATATAGGGCATAAGCTCAATATTTTCGCGCTGCTCCGCAGCGCAATTAATTAAAAAGTTCCAGGTCCTGAGCCTCAACACATTCAAAATTGGTATGTCAGATTTCAAATTGGTGTCACTGGTTCCAAAGTTGATATGTCAATCTGTTAACTCCAGCTCCTAAAAGTTGGTATGGCCCATGTCATACCTGTCATACTGTTTCTCCATCCCTGTAACGTGCATTTTCATCCGTTTTGTTTGAACCTTTGAACACTTGGGAGGGGATTCCTTCAACGATCGGGAAGGGGCCCTTTTGAGGCGCCGTCCCCGGATCAAATCCTGGCTTCGTGCCTGGTTCAGTCAGGGGCCTCTCTGAGAGTTGTGGTTCAATCCAGCTCATCAAAGGTTGAAGAAGAAAAATAGAAAGGGACCCTAAAAATAAAGTGGACGAAATCCGTAGAGTTTTTCAAATCGAAGCACCATGACTGGCTTTCCTTCTCCTTTCTGAAGGTCTGACTGCTTCCCTTGTGACATTTACTTAACCCTCGCCCGGGTAGGGTGAGGGTTTAGATCACTGCGTGACCGGGGAGGGCAGGGGTATGACTTCCCCTGGCGTTTCGCCCCTAATTGAGCTAGAGCTCCAATTACAAGACGGGTGTGTTGCTTGTGACGAGAGGAAGCCATTGACGTCCGATTTTAATGTCTTGGATTATTAGGTGACCTCATGTCAATGACCCGAATGTCACCAAATCGTAAATGTGTAAAAATTGAACACTTATCGAGATAAAATCGTGAATGAACATCGTATTATGCTTAATAGGTGTCACATTTGACATCAGCGTCACAAAAATGTCATAGAAACTGCCAGAAGCAAAACAAACAGTCATCTGAGGTCATCGGAGGTCAGTGACCTCGGTTGACTTCTGTAAAGATCAATCAAGGTCACAATCTCAGTGGAAACGTCAACTGTCACCTTGAAACACTATCATACGCATCTGAACAACGAACACTCGGAAACTGCCCAAATTACAAGGATTGATACTACGGGACGTCATTTGCACCTGACATGACATTGGGAAAAAGGTCAACCGTCGAAAGTCATGCAGAGTAGAAGTTATAAATTTTCAGAATATTTGTCGAATTGTTCAAAATTATGGTACTGAAAAGTTTCATCACGATCAATCTATAACTACGTGAGTTATTCCCGAAAACCGAGGCGGGGGTGGCATGTCCACCCCTTACCCGAGCGAGGGTTAAGCTGCATGAACCGTCAGGGCGTTTCTTGTACTATCTAAGGAACGTCTGCAAACTGGTTGAATTAATTAAAATTAAGCTTCGAGGTACTATGTGTACAAGTTGCTTTGTGCTCGTCACCAATAACGCCTAAAATCATCACCATTTAGCTATGGTTTACGAAAGTGCAGCGAGGCTGCAACTCACTAGAAGTGCTGAGGGGAGGGGCACATTCGAGAGGATCCGTAGAGCCGCCCTTTGAATGCAAAACTGGGTCTCGGAAGTTGCCTCCATACTGGTCAGTGTGTTTCTTGCGTTGCCTTACTGAAATACTCCAGGCTGCTCTTACTAGAGTTGCTGTGATATGGCTTGGACACCATAAGTAGTGAGCCGTGCTCAATTACAAGGCATTCACAAAATATCGCCTGAGAGATTGTAACATAGCTCAAAGATTTACAAACTTATACATCAAGCCGTATCGAAACAGCTGAGAGTAGCGATCACTAATGTAACGGAAGGGGGGACATTCCGGCCTTCGTTGGCGTATATCACATTGTACAACGCTTTGAAATTCCGACCGAGGGGTGGAGGGAGACGTCGGAAGGGAGCCTTCCTTTCTGAGTTGCTTGTCACAAGGCTACCATTGGGCACTGGTGAGTCCATGCAGCTCGCGTCGTGAATATGTACGAGGCAGATGGTTTCGAGCATTTTTTTATCGGGCGTGTCTACACTGTTTCGCAGTGGGCTCAGGCCTGTCCACGATGCAAAAATCCTGGCCTTCCAGCTGCCTGGTTCGAGTCTGTCGCACGGGTCCTCTGCTGGTGTCGCCGAACGCGGAAGTGTTGCGTGCGCTCCTCACACCTCCACGCCGTCCCACGTCCGGCAATAGTGTAGGAAGTACGAGTAAAGCCAAACTAGAGATTATGCGGACATCGGCCTATAGAGATACTAAAGGGGTGGACCGAAACACTTTTCTCTCGATCTAGAGTTTTGTCAGGCTTAGCCGGCACAAGCATCGGCCTATAGCGGACAGCCCAACTAGAGCGCAGCATTGGCTTTCTCATGCTCTCCTCGGCTACAGTCATGAGTGCAAAATTAGAACAGTGGCCTGTGCCTCCGTACGTATGCGCGGAGGGAGATGATCTTTTAGTAAATTTCTATTTGTGCTCTAATATCCGTCTCCTGCGCGTGACTCCGGGTAGGGTGAGGTGTGTGGTCAACGATGCCAATGCTTATTACTAGCGCATGAGCGTGGTTTCGAGAGAGGAGGTAGTGACTGAGGCACAACAAAAGCAGCATAGGCGTATGACATCTCTATGGCAGCCATCAGGCGTTCCGATCCCCAGCGGGCACAGCCATTGATCTAAGCGCTTGAGAGCTTACGTTGTTGCGAACAGTCGTGAGCGACCCAACCGGCCTATTGATGCCTATAAGGGGTTTGGACCAGAGCCATGGGGGGAGACGTACATTGCACGGCCGTCCATGTTATGTAATGTTCTGTGAGTTAGTTGAGCTATGACCTCGATGTCCACATGGAGACTCGAATGCTTAATCACTAAATCGCACTGACTAGGTCGTGCGCAAGACTGTTGTGCGAGACCTATGGACAAGTAGTCAGAATCGTGACTTCATCGAGGCGAGAGCTGAGCAGCAAGGGCATCGCGTCATGAATCTGTACATAGATAGATCGCTTAGTTATGCGAGGATAATGGTGCATGAAATGTGTCGACTTCTATCGGACTCCAACTAGTCGTGTCTGAAACAATCTTTATGGCGTCCGTACATACACAATATTATCGTGCACGATAATTTCAGAGCTGTGTGTAAACTACCGCACTAGTATAGAGAGAAGACAGGAGACAAAGCCGAGTCAATAATTCCAAATGACGTTGACAAACAAACGGAAGGAGCTTTGGAACAGAGTGGGTGTCATTGAGGTGTCCCCTACCAGCGTTTGCGATGCCCCTGTAGCATGCTGTCATTGGATGGATGCATATCGATCTGAATTCGCCAGAGGAAAGATATATACTAGTAACTTTTTGATAACTTGTGTTACGTGTAATCACGAAATATTTCCCATTGGTAAGACAGTTCATCATTGAAAAAAAGAAGAAAAGGTCAGACATCTGATGAAGAAGAAGGCTAGAGATTAGTTATCAATGTCTTAGCTAGTAGAATGCACAATGCTCAGTGAATCAGAAACAGATTAGGATATTCCGCGGAAAAAAACAAGAGAGATCACAAATTCAAAAATGCTCAGATATTGTCAAAAGATCATCACGCATTTTCTTCACCTCTAATACATAGCGCGAAATCTGGCTTTCTAAGAAGATACGAATGTCTGCACAACCCCCTCACAGCACAACATCACTCCGACTCGGATATTGACGGAGGGGCGATCGCAAAAGCACATTAGCAAGAAGGAGGTAACTTTGTATGCTGCTATATAGAGAGCGTGGGAGGAGCGGGAGAGAGGGCTAGGCTTTTAGGAACCAGGCTGGAGATTAAGTTCGAAAGGAAATGCGAGTGAGGCTTATGCGTGCGAGTTATCTTGGTGTTACAGTCATTTTCCAGTCGAGCGAGCGGAGTGGCAGGGAGAGAGAGTACAGAACTTCTCCATGGTGCATCTATGACCGTTCTGAAAATTGTGTCTTACCGTTGTGCTTATAGAGGTAGAAGTAACTAATATTTTTCAGAATCCAACTTTAGGTGGCCTGATTATCTGCATAGATATATTCTGATTTACGTCAACAGATATTATAATGGTAACTTGGCGTGAAATAATGTTTTTGATCTAATAACGACCCCACCAGCATAGGGTCCTAATAAACGTTGAGACCGTGATTAGTGTGCACGTTCCACCTTCCTGCAACCCGATGCAAAAGCAGCGCGAGAACGGGCAAGGGCGAGATCGTCTGAACAAAGTATGACGCAACCGAATTCCTCGTGGCCAGTTGTAATACAAAGACGGACGGTGTATAAGGGTACCGTGCGTACGTGATGAGCTTTTTGTATTCTCCTGAACTGATACAGTATCTGTTGCGTAATGGGTGAGAGTTTTGACTCTATTGCTGTATTATTATCTAGTATACAGATTTAGACCATTCTAAGCATATTCTAGCGGAACACTTGCACAACAATCTCTAACACACATAAAATTTAGTAAGGTATTTCGGGGCCCGAGGGCCACACCAGAACAGTGTGGGGGGGCACACGGGTCCGTACCCCCTTACGAAATGCGGAGCCCCTCTGAGGTGTTCTCTGTGCCTTGAAATAGGCTGCTTCTGTGCCTTGAAAAAGTAGGGTCCCTATTTCAAGGCATTCACAAAATATGCAAATGAAACTCAAAGATTTACAACTTATACAACCATCCGAAAAGCCTAGAGGTAGACACAATGAGGAGGGGGGACATGGGCCCGTGCAAGCACGTAGCCAGGATTTCGCCCAGGGGGAGGAGCCTCGAAAGGGCCCCTTTCCGAGTGTTGAAAGGGCTCCATTGGGCACTGGAGTCCCATCCGTGCTTCGTAATATGTACGAAGCACGGATGTTTCGCATTTTTTCCTTATTAAGTTCGCAGTGGTAGGCCCCCTCGTGGTCCGACGCCCCCCCCCCCCATTGAGGTCGTGCCACTAGAGTTCGACATGGCTGCACTTTTCCTTGGCCTAGCCACCCCACAGCCATGGCAGCACAGCCACAGTCAGCCACAGCCACACGCAAATTTAAATGGCTGGCCGTGAGGACTTTTGTAAATTCATATTTTGTGTCTATTTCCAGTCTACTGTATGGCAACATGCAATCGCTTATTCTACCCTAATTGGTTTGTAAGATTGATGCACAAACAAATCCTATGTACCTCTGCACCACGAGCCATAGCCACAGCCTATCTAGAGATTTTCCAGTCCGGCCCACCCCATTAGCCATGGGGTTCGGCCAGCCATGGGGATAGCCGCCCCATGTAGAACTCTACGTGCCACCCTTACACAAATCCTGACTGCGCGCCTGTTTCGAAGCCTCACAATAGCAGAATGTGTCATCGCTGGCCGCCGCGCCATACTGTCAATGATCGTTATTGGAATCATGAAATGGTCGACTTTATCGGTCCCACAGTCGCACAATTTGTCGTAATACATTTTCTCGGCAGAAATTGACGTGTTATACAATTTAGGAGAGAGACACCGTCATATTCCAAATGCGTTGATAAGCGAAGGAGCTTAGGGAAGAGTGGGTGTATTGCGCCCCCCTAAGCGTTTGCGATCCCTGTACAGCTGTCATTGGGATGATTGAATCGATCTGATTCCCAGAGGAAAGATAACACATTTTTTGATAACTTTTACGTTAAAGAATTAAATGAAACAGTTCAATTGAAAAAAGAGAAAAGGCTCAGACATGATGAAGAGAAGCTAGAGATTAGTTATCATGTTACTAGTAAGTCATAAAAATGGATATTTACGCGAAAAAAAAAAAACAATTAAAAATGTCAGATATTTGGTATCATAATTCATACTTTTTTCCTCTAAATAACGGAAATCTGCTTTCTAAGAAGAACGGATGTCATCAAAACATCATCGATGTTGGAGGGTCGTGGCGCATAACAAGCAGTACTTGCTAAGAACTTAAGATGCGGGGACATGCACGCTTTTAGAACCACGGGAGATTTCATCGAAGTCAAATAACGTGCTTATTCTTTGCCGTTATTTGTGTTTATCCACGGAGAAGTTTCCATGGTTCATCTATGGACGTTAAAAATTGTGTTTAGTTGTGTTAAGTATTTCAACTTAGCCTATACCATGTATTCATTTACGACAAATTATCGGTGTATTCTTTTGCAATAATCATCAGTGCAGTGAAACGGGAGTTATTCCTGAAACCCATGCACGCAAGGAAGCAATCAAGATGAAGACGAATTTTGGCCCATTTGTAAGACTAGGTACGTCTGAATAATTTCGCTGATAATGTTGCTGAGAATATCGTTTTATAGACGATTTAACCATCAAAATCACGACAAATCCTCACAAAGTTTATTCTTGCAATCCAAGGAATGAGGTACTGAAACAATATGTTTTTGTCCAGTCCAGCACTATATGTTTCTACCAAACACTTTTCCCAAAGTCTTACGTCATTTCTACGTCATAATCATGCGTCAAATCAGCCAAAATCAGCCAATCAGCGATTGCTGTTACCGAGTATTCCCGTCCCCGACTTTTTGAACTGAATATTAAATAATTAATAGATTTCTTTGAAGATGTGACGGCGTCACAAGTCATTTTCGAGTATGCGTCACAACTTGGCTATCTCAACTCAAAACCCCATGTTAAAGGTGAACTGTTACCTTTAATCACAGCGCCTTGTCCCAATTCTCAGAGGCGATTTTCGAAAGCACCGCAAAGGGCAAAGGGCGCAATTATTGAAAGGCGTTGTTAATTGCGCCACCGGGGTGATGCATATAAAAGTCAACTGCGTCCCCCTGCACACGTGCTAACGTGATTGGGAGATCCACTGATCTGTCTCAGGCATTATTTACTGTAATATTAGTAAATCTCAACAATGTACCATTCCAAAAAATATAGGATTAAATTTAGAGAAATAGAGAGAGGAAGAAACAACAAATAAGATGATATAATGATTTACCCCTTAAAGTCAAAATTTAACAATTTGATCTGATGACCTTGAAGTGAGGTCAAGGTCAAACTATGTTTGCTTGTTTCGATTTTACTAAAACTGGCACACAAGTTGGTTCATTTAATTGGTAGCATGATGCAAAATTTCACGTGGTAAGTGCAACTCCTTGGGGGTCAACAGTTTACGGTTTTCTCCAAATATAAGCATCTTGAGCGTCATTTGAAAGCGCCTGCCCTATAGATATACTTATGAAATTAATTTTGCATGAATACAAACAGCAACAAATCAATAACAATACATAAAACAATACAAATAATATCGTCCTCTGATGGACGATATTATTTGCAGCAGCGGCAATTTCGTAGCACCTATTTGCATCTGTTCATTACTGTTTCATTTATAATCATGATAAGTTGCAATTTGTGCATTGCTCGGTCTAAGTAGGTACCTACTATTGGTTCCAAAATAAGCGTCCCGCTTGGTTGGCCGGCATAGCAGTTAAAGGGAATATACCGCCGTGGAAAAGTATGTGGATTGATGTAGATGAGTGCCCAGATGAGTGGCTCTCTTCTCCATCTTTTCTCATAATTTTCCCAAGGCGTTATGCTCCCTTAAACTGCTGTGCCGGTCAACCCAGTGGGACGCTTATTTTGGAACCAATAGTACAAAGGAACTTGTTCAAGCATAAAATCTTAATTATAGACTCCATTACAACTGAAAGAAAACTTGTACCTGCGTCTCTGTGCCCAGCCACCGATTGTATTCGTCATGAAGATCTTGTGGATTTTTGCTGATCAAAAGAGCTATTACATACATTGTGCCTGTATATATTGCCATTTTCTTTGATATTTTCTTAAAGTTCCTATGTGGGTACCTTTGATACGTTTAACGAATTTTGTTGCGTTATAACCGGGTACAACACGCCATCACCTAAAATAAATGTGGCGAGCGCTAAGACGAGCATGGAATTGGAAGTCAACAATATCCACACTGCCATTTTCACGCGAACGTGATGGTGTTACAGGGAAATATTGATCTCGTCCCACAACAATAAAGTAATTACTTGAAATCGACGGACAAGACCAAAACATATTGTAAGCTAATTACATTTTGCATACAAACTCATTATGTCTACATCAAACCCTAAACCCCTTGATATTATAACAGTTCAACTGATCTTCGGTGAGTTTCACCGTCCTGTCAGATTGTTTGTCTTTCCAGTGGTGCGGTGTCAGGGATGTCAGGGATGTGTGTCAACGAACGGTGGAGGCCGCCCTGACGGCAGCAATTCATCACGGTCCTATCTGAAGATCGTCAGTCTGGTATCTGAAGATCATCAGTCTGGTATCTGCAGATCGGCAGTCTGGTATCTGCAGATTGTCAGTCTGGTATCTGCAGATCATCAATTTGGTATCTGCAGATCGTCAGTCTGGTATCTGCAGATCGTCAGTCTGGTATCTGCAGATCGTCAGCAGATCGTCTGTCTGGTATCTGCATATCATCAGTCTGGTATCTGCAGATCGTCAGTCTTGTATCTGCAGATCGTCAGTCTAGTATCTGCAGATCGTCAGTCTGGACCTGGTATCTGCAGATCGTCAGTCTGTATCTGCAGATCGTCAGTCTGGTATTCTGCAGATCATCAATCTGGTATCTGCAGATTCGTCAGATCTGGGTATCTGCCATATCGTTCAGTCTGGATCTGCAGATCGTCGTCTGGTATATTCTGCAGATTCGTCAGTCTGGTATCTGCAGTCATCAGTTTAGTATCTGTAGACGTCAGTCTTGGTATCTGCAGATCGTCAGTCTAGTATCTGCAGATCGTCAGTCTGGACCTGGTATCTGCAGATCGTCAGTCTGGTATCTACAGATCGTCAGTCTGGTATCTGCAGATCGTTAGTCTGGTATCTGCAGATCGTCAGTCTGATATCTACAGATCGTCAGTCTGGTATCTGCATATCGTCAGTCTGGTATGTGCAGATCGTCAGTCTGGTATCTGCAGATCATCAGTCTGGTATCTACAGATCGTCAGTCTGGTATCTGAAGATCGTCAGTCTGGTATCTGCAGATCGCTGGTCTGGTATCTGCAGATTGTCAGTCTGGTATATATAGATCGTCAGTCTGGTATCTGCAGATCGTCAGTCTGGTATCTGCAGATCGTCAGTCTGGTATCTACAGATCATCAGTCTGGTATCTATCTCCGAGATCATCGTCTGGTTATCTGCAGATCGTTAGTCTGGTATCTGCAGATCATCAGTTTGGTATTTATCATGATCATTCAGTCTGGTATCTACAGATCATCAGTCGTGGTAATCTGCAGATCGTCAGTTCTGGTATTCTGCAGATCGTCTGTCTGGTATCTGTCAGATCATCAGTTCGTATCTGCATATCGGTTAGTCTGGTATCTGAGATCATACGTCTGGTATATACAGATCGATCGCCTGGTATTATACAAGATCATCAGTCTGTCTACAGATTTCATCAGTCTGGTTGCTACAGATCATCACGTCTGGTATACAATCATTGTCCGAGGGTCTAAGGAATAATCTGCAGATTGTCAGTCTGGTATCTACAGATTGGCAGTTCTCGGGATAGTGCAGATCGTCAGTCTGGTTATCTGGCAGATCGTCAGTCTGGATCTGCAGATTCGTCAGTTCTGGTATCTTACAGTATCGTCAGTCTGGTATCTGCATGATCGTTTCTCAGTCCTGGTATTCTGGGTTACCGATCTCAGTCTCGGTATCTTGCAGATCGTCAGTCTGGTGCAGATCGTCAGTTCTGAGTGTACATCTACAGATCGTCAGTACTGGTATCTGCAGATCGTTCAGTAGCTTGGTATCTGCAGATTCGTCAGTCGGTTGATATCGTCATCTTGGTATCTCAGATCGTAATCAGTTGGTTATCTACAGATCTCAGTCTGGTATCTGCAGATCGTCAGTCTGTATCTGCAGACGTCACAGTCTGGTATCTTGCAGATCTCGAATCAGTCTTTGGTATCCGGCAATGTTCGTCAGTCTGGGTATCTGCAGTCGTCAGTCTGGTATCTACAGATCGTGGCAGTCTGGTATTCTGCAGATCGTCAGTCTGGTATCTGCAGGGATCAATTCTCACGTCTCGGTATCGCAGATCGTCGTCTGTTCTGCAGCATCGGTCAGTCTGGTTCTACAGTCGTCAGGTCTGGTACCTGCTGCGATCTGCTCAGTAGCTCAAGGGTATCTGCAGATCGCAGTCGTGGTATCGTCATATCGTCAGGTCTGGTATCTGCATTGCGATCGTCAGTCTTGTTATCTACAGATCGTAAGTCTCGGTATCTGCAGATCGTCAGTTTCGTTTAGTTTTATCAAGTTATCAGGGTATCTGCCAGTATCGCTCAGTCTTGTCCTGCAGTTGTATCAGGTCCTAGTACTATCTGCAGCCCAACTGTCAGATTGGGTTATCTTACACGATCGTCATCTGGTGATCTGTAATACTTCAGTCTAAATCCAGGTGGTTTACTCCCGCCAGAATCGATCAGTCGTGGCACTACGTGTACTACGCTCGCAGTCTAGGGTGATTCTGTGCCAGAGCACCAGTCTTGGTATGGGTGCTCAAGTATCGTCAGTCTCCTCAGGGTATTGCGCAATCGGGGTCTGTCTGGGGTATACGTGGCTATGACTCGCTCAATAGTTCATCGTAGTATCCAAAGGTCAGTATCGTGGTTCTGACGAGTTATCATTCGCTCTCGGGTATCTTGCATGAGATCGTCCGAGTTCTGGTGAAGGTGCATCCTAGCAGATTCGTTCATAGGCTCTTGCGTAATCGTACGCACCTCAGCTGCGCGAGTGTCTATTCCGTAGTGTTGCTAGCAGTCTTCCGCCCGTAATACTCGGCCTCATGCTGCATGCCCAGTATCAGTCCAGTTAAGGTGTTTCTTGAAGTACGCCTACAGGTGCTTTTCGTAATGGTGTGGACCTGCCGCTACGACATGGTCTGTAGTGTCTCGTAGCTGAGTTATAGTCTACCGGTCTGATCTGAGAGGTGATACGTCTCGAGTTTCTGCTGTGTGTGATTGGATTATCGCTAGTAGCTTCGTAGTATATTCCTGACGCGAATGCTGTGGCTAAGTTCTCGGTCATCTGCACGATCGTCGGTTATGGGTAATCTCAGCATCGTAACCAGTCATGGTATAGCTGCACGTATTCGTGCTAAGTCTGGTGGTATACGTGCGTGAGTGATTCGTCGATCTTAGGTATCTGTCAGAGTATCGTCAGTGTATCAGTGCAGATGCGTCAGTGGCTGAGTACTCTAGACTAGGAGCGGTCCAGTATGTGGCTATCTGCAGAGTCGGTCTTTAGTCTGGTATCCTGCAGATCGTCAGTCTCGGCCGCGCTCTGCTACGTCGAAGCCGTACAGAGGTCTGGTCATCTGCAGATTCGTCCAGTCTGGTATCTGCAGATCTCAGTCTGGGTCTAGTCGTGGCAGATCGTCAGTCTGGTATTCTGCAGACATCAGTCTGGTATCTGCAGATCGTCAGTCTGGTATCTGCAGATCATCAGTCTGGTATCTGCAGATCGTCAGTCTGCCGGTACCGACCAGCGGCCGTCTGGCCTACGGCAGCTGCGGGGGCGTAGTGACTGTGTGTCGACGCAGCGCGAGCAGCAGCCGCGCCGCTCAGAACACGGGACAGAACAGCGGACCGAGTTAGCTCTGCGATACAGCAGCTCCAGAGATGGATGGCTGGAATAGAAACTGCTGAGCTGTGCGGCACAGCATATATTCTCTGGCGTTTTCCTGTCGGAGACATATGGGCTGGGAAAAGAAACCGCTGAGCTATGCGGCGCAGCGTAACTTACAGGCGTTTTCTTGAGAGACATCTATGGGTTGGAAAAGGAAACCACTGATATGTGCGGCACAGCAAAACTCACAGGCGTTTTCTTGAGAGACATCTATGGACTGCAATAGAAACTGCTGAGATATGCGGCACAGCGTAACTTACAGGCGTTTTCTTGAGAGACATCTATGGGTTGGAAAAGGAAACCACTGAGATATGCGGTACAGCATAACTCAAAGGCGTTTTCTTGAGAGCCATCTATGGGCTGCAATAGAAACTGCTGAGTTGCGAGGTACAGCACTTTCAGATCATCTTTGAGAGAAATCGATTGCAAGGAATAGGAGCTGCTGAGTAGTGGGGCGCAGCATGCAACAGGTGCCACCCTCGAGAGTTACAGAGGGAGTCAGTAATGTTTCACGAATCAATAGAAAAGGACGTTCATTCTGTGGCCAGTTTATTAACAGATATTGCCAGTTTTTTTCCAACAACATGAACAACACGTATGCCGTATTTCATATTGAACTGCACTTCTTCGTATATTTGTGTCTGATCACTGGCGGTTGTGTTCGCCATTTGACAGCCTGCTATACCGGCTCGAAAGACATTTACCAGCACAGTCACTGTATCAAACTATGCAGCACTAGGTTCATGTGCGTTGTATAAGACGGGTGAATGTATGTTCAATTTTTTTGAAGACAAGGAAACAACCTTGGCGTGTGTGTTTGTCTTCATTGTGCTCACTATCCAACTTCTCTGCGAAATCGGACAACAGCACTCAGATGCACCGAAAACCAGTCAAATACTATGATGCGACGTTCGTTCGTTCAACACACACACACACATCGGCTACAATGGTATGCTTTCTCAGAATACATGATCTTACTTTTCCTGCTCAGCGCACATTCGACATTGGTTTCATGCCACCAGTTGACCACGTTCATGTGGTTTCAGAGCTCGAAAAGACTCTCACAAACACAAACAACGATAAACACGCCGCATTGGCTCATTTGCAGTCTGATTTCAACCACATTCCCCTCCTCACCCTCGTCACGGATCCACAACAAACGCACATTTCGCTCTGTCTCTGTCCAGGTAGCACACACACACACACACACACACACACACACACACACACACACACACACACACACACACACACACACCACACACACACACAATATACCACCACACACCACACATACACCACCTCACGTACCACACACAGTCCGCCTCAAGCGGCGTTTATCAGATGGTGACACCACCATATCACACACGCGCGCGCGCGCACGCGCGCGCTCAGAGGCGGATCCGGGAGGGGGGGGGGGCAAAGGGGCCATGCCGCCCAAAGTTCCTGAAATATAATTTGCTCTCCCCCAAATGGTCGGACATACAGTTGTAA
Source organism: Semibalanus balanoides (assembly GCA_014673585.1). Taxonomy (NCBI): domain Eukaryota; kingdom Metazoa; phylum Arthropoda; class Thecostraca; order Balanomorpha; family Balanidae; genus Semibalanus; species Semibalanus balanoides. Next base: position 76,900 of record VOPJ01015619.1, on the reverse strand, counting down.
AACTTGCCTTTGCAGCAGTCAAAATTCAGCTATTCACAGTGCATGACTTGCAGATTTCGCGCCGCTTCGCGGCATGACACAAAATACGTAATTACTTATACCAATTTGAAAAATATAAAATTAATTTATGAAGTGTCTAGCAGTCTCTCCTTGGCGGTACCTAATTGCTAGCCCCAGGGCCAACTCCCTTCATAAAGTATTAACTTTCAAGCGGGCTACATGTTTATTGTTTAGCAAGTCTGCTGATTTTCGAAAAAACAGGCGACGCGAACGCAAAAGACGCGGACATCGGCACCCAGAAGCTACTGTCAGCGGTGCCCTAACTTGCTGAGCGCGAAGCGCCAATAGAAGGGGACCAGGCCACGGGCCCAATCTCCCCAAGACTTATCTTGCCCCAGGCCTCCTCGAGATCCGAGGGACAAATGTTATGTTGGCGAAAAGTCGTTCTGCCCCTTGCTGCTTTTCAAACGCATTGCACTGTTTAACAGGTCAAGTTGTTTGTTACAGTTTGGCACATATGTAATGTATACAGTTATTACTATCATATGTGCTAATGAGCGCTAGCTGCCACCAGTCAGCATGATTTTCTATCCGAATAATATGTATATGAAAAACTACATTAACTTAAATGTTTTGCATCATACCGAGATGTGCAACCAGGAAAAGGGTTCCCTGAGGCTTGGCTACAGTTACGGTCTGGTTCCAATATAAAAATGTGTATTCGCTACCTAAAATTAAAATGTATCTGCCGGCTTCATTCAACCGCGGTCAACCCATCGGTGGCCATCGTCATTTCGAAGCCATTGCCATCGTCTTCGGTTCGTTTTAATGGTGCATTGAATGAATAGCATGTTTAGCTTCTTATAACACAAACAACGATATTCTTATTCTTTACAAGGCCCACCGGCTATGTTTATGGGTTTTATCAGGCACGGTCGTAAAAATTTCGTGCCGCTACGTGGTGCTAAATAAGTACCCACTTTAACATGAAAATCCACATTAAAAATGCTGCAAAGGCACGCATAAGAATTAGATACATTTTTTTCGTCATTTCAGCCAAGCCCACACAAAAAATAACGACAATGCCCCTGGATACAGCTGACAATTGACATATTTTTATCAGTGTAAGGCAATGTCGGAGCAATGAGAACTGCAAGCTGACATTTTTCAATGTCCCAAAAGGTCGAAAAGCGTAAAAATTATAGTCAGGAAACCTAAGATTACAAAATAAATTGGCCCAAATCCGGGAAGAATTTCTAAATTGGAGTAAGTAAGATCCACTAAAAACGGTTTTCCCCACCGAAACGGCCGGCTGGATCCACCCTTGCACACGCACACATACACCCACACACAAGCACACACTTTGCGTACGTTGTTCTTGTACTATTGGTTCCAAAATAAGCGTCACGTTGGGTTGGCCGGCACAGAAATTCAAGGGAACATATTACCTTGGGAAAAGTATGTGGAATGATGGAGATGAGTGCATAGATGAGTGGCACTCATCTCTATCATTCCACATACTTTTCCCAATGTGGTATATTCTCTTTAACTGCTGTGCCGGCCAACCCAGCGAAACGCTTATTTTTGAACCAATAGTACTTGATTTGAGAACAGACACAACACACACACACACACACACAACACAACACAACACAACACACACACACACACACACACACACACACACACACACACACACACACACACACACATTTTCCTCGCCGATGCCCGCCGCGCGTGGGTCGCGCTGTCTCTTTGTGGATCAGCTGTGCGCGGCCACGGCCCGTAGCCGACAATTGAGTCACACAAACGGACCATTAGACATCGCCAGCTGAGCTCCAGCGCCTCCGGGCACGGCAGCCCTCGGTCCCGGGTCACGGACCTCCGCGTGAGACGAAGTCAGCCAGTGACTGGCAGAATGTGACATCTCATGGATCAGTGGTGGTGCGACGGTGACGGTCTCGGTCTCTTCTCTTCTATCCGTACTCCGTCCCCGTCTCCTCCACCCGTCTCCCGTCTCACGTCTCCCGTCTCCTCCACCCGTCTCAAGTGATGAGTAAGCGGTGCAGGACGGCTGCGCTGAGCGGCAGGCAGAGGAGCGTCCAGTGAAGAGGCTCTGGGTGGTCGGCAGCACGCGAGGTGTGCATCGCGGCCGGGGTATCACCTGTGGCAGACGGAGGGGTGGGGAGGAGTGTTACAGTCGTGACAAAACACCGCTCGTGTTTGGCCAGTGTCTCAAACTCTGCAATATGGGGCGAAGAGAGAGAGAGAGAGAGAGAGAGAGAGAGAGAGAGAGAGAGAGAGAGAGAGAGAGAGAGAGAGAAGAGAGAGAGAAGAGAGAGAGAGAGAGAGAGAGAGAGAGAGAGAGAGAGAGAGAGAGAGAAGAGAGAGAGAGAGAGAGAGGAGAAGGATGATGAAGAGAGAGAAGAGGAGAGAGAGAGAGAGAGAGAGAGAGAGAGAGAGAGAGAGAGAGAGAGAGAGAGAAGAGAAAGAGAGAGGCAGAGAGAGAGAGAGAGAGAGAGAGAGAGAGAGAGAGAGAAGAGAGAGAGAGAGAGAGAAGGAGAGCGACGAGGCGAACGAGCGACGAGAGCTATTGTGTGTCAAAGCCGGCACACGCATACACCGTTCGATTATTTATACCGGTTGAGGAAACTTTTTAGCTATTTCTCAGCTGGGACCCAGCCGGCTCGGCTGCAGATCAATTTGTTATTCTGACGAGAGGCTGGCAATATTTTGGCAATACAAATACTGCAATTTTCCGGTGTAATTGATGATACTCCAGATGTCCACTATCGTCATTTGGTGCTGCTTTGGAAAATGTTATGGCAAGTTTATTTGCACTCACTTCATTGCTGGCCAAAGACCGTATCCAATGTACAAAGGACTTGCCTTCTCATGTACGCCGTACGGCCAAGGGCTTCCATATCAACTTAGATTGAACGATTGCTGACCAATACCTATCGACTGGTGCCCAGGCCGTGATGGCGTCGTGTTTTCAGCATTCACGCTCCAACAAGGACACATATACGAAATGTAACGGACTTAAGCCCAGCAGAAATCGACCAACAACTAAACAAGAAATGCATCGACTAACGCTTCTATGGCACCTATCCAGATCCAGAGAGAGATACGCTCGTTCCAGACCAGGTCTGTGCTCTTACCGTCACATTCCCTGCGGGAATCCATGGAATCCCCGCTGCAGTTTGGTAAGGTATTTCTGCTAACTCTTTGCTACGGAAATAGGAAGAAAACACTTTTCTACTGATTCCCCGGAATCCCCGCGGGAATTGACGGGTCAGTCTGAAAGTTTAGATTTTGTAGTCATTTTTCCAAAAACGATCAGTCTTTGTTTCATTTTGGGGGTAAAAACAACAATTTAACAGATCTGAGATTGTCATTTTGTAGTACTTTTGATTTGCAATTTTAAACTGTTTTTAATTGTATTTTACTCAATAAATTGCCTATGTACGGTCTGTTAAAGTAAGGTTGATTTATATGTAAAGTAAAACCGTGTGCTGTGACGTCAGTAAATTCGCTATATCTTTAACAAAAAAATAATGAAATTGCTTCATTTTCACACAAAAGATGTTAAAGTAATTTAGAATAGAGTACACGAAGTTTCACGTTGATCACGCTAATCGTTTTTGAGTTATAACGAAAAAACGGCAGGGGGCGTTAAACGACCCCCTAGTTAATGCCTGGTTAAATGCAGCTTCATTTTTGTTTTAAATCATACCTGATACTTCTCGTAAATGGAAAAACCTATGTAGTATTCAGTCAACATTTTGACGTCGAGCCGACGTTGGCCAGATGTCGGCATCACGGCAGCGGCATGCCGACGTCGGCTGGACCTCGACTAGACCTCGGCACATGCGGACATATACGACGTGTAGCCGACATCGGGCCGACGTCCAGCCAACGTCGGCCTGACGTAGGCATGTTTACGGAGAACTTATAACCACATGTACGGTCCCAACAATCATCACGAACCTTCAAAATAAGATAACAGCTGCGTAGGAAGCAAGGCAAAGGCACCCACCCAATTATTATACTATCGGCTCCAAATGGGGTATCATTTAATACGCACTCAGCTACGGTTATTACATTCATATATGAATGCACACCTGTTTCAAATACAAAAATCCGCACACTGACAATGCCAAAGCGAACACAGAACAGAAACCACAATACACCTAATGTTACACTGCCCACTTAACACTTGACGCGCCACTCAGACAAAGTATATTTCAAAACATTTCCACTGAACTCAACAGTCAACACTGACATGACTCACTTCACTACCACCAAACAATACGAGACACTCCTACACAGAACAATATAAGCACTTCAAGTTCCAGGCACATCTTTTCCAAAAATATATTTCCGACACTGAAACGTTTCCGTTCAAATTAGCCGAGGAGCTCGGCACGCGCGGGGGTGAAGCTGTTGCTGCGGCCATTGACTATACAATGCACATGATAGTCAAGTGTTGTCATTAAAAATGTCGCCCGGGGACGGTGTCTCGTTATAGGCCAAGCGCGCCTTTGCACCATCTCCCCACTACCCACTGCTGTTATCACTTGTCCTTCAATAAATATGTGCTGTTGTTGCAGTGGCGTATTTGGAAATCCGCCAAGGGGAAGACCAAACACTCAAGAGGCGCTAAGCCCACTCACGAGGGAGCCGTAAACGAAAAATGTTGTTGAGCGGGGGAGGGGTAGGCTCTGATAAATTTCCGAGGGCGCCCTCCGATGCACCTCTGAAGGCACCATCTCACATAGTTAGCTTCAAAGGTAATCTTTGATACAACTTTGAAATTCAACTTCAACTTCGTGGAACAATGAAAACACACAATGTAACACTAAGATCCAACACCAGGAAAATAAAAACTCTTGAGAAAGGAAATAGACTTTTAAAGAGCCCAGCTGTATCTCAGAGGAGCTCGCGAAGAAATTACGACCGCCGCACACGACTGATCTCAGATTCTACTGCCTTCCGAAGACACGCAAGCCTGAAATACTAATGAGACCTATTACTAGCATGATCGACTCTCTGGCTGGCGCCTTTTTTAGCGCTGACCAGCACGGCTTTATGGAAAATCACTCCACAACAAAGACTATCATGGGTGCCCAGTCTCCAAGTCCAACCCACCGAAACCCATAAACACCAAGCCCAAACCCAGACCAGACCCATTCAAATTAATAATATTGATACCCATGCCCATTGGGCCCATCAATAAGCAGAAATTATTTTTCACAAAATTCCGCAAACCCTAGGCATGTTGGACTTTCATAATATTAACGAGAAATAATATTTAGGCACCTGTGTGTTGCTGCTGATTTGATCTTATCGAACACTTTGCGGTCAACATTATCATATTGGATCAGACTAGAATCAGACATTGGTTTTACAAAATAATTTCTGCCCTTTTACTTACCACGAATTTATTGTTGTCATTAAATGGCCAAAGTCTATGTTTAAGTGTCCCTATATCATATTAAAAACATATTTACCTGGTTAAACATCTGGTTGTGAAGGTAAAAAATTCACTCTTAGCGAGCATTATTCCAAGAATTGCCATACCCATGCCCGCCACAGTACCCTATGAAAAGTCAAAAAATGCATACACCCAGACATTTGGAAGAATTGAGTGGGCACCCATGGGTGTACCCAGGCCATGCTATCCCTGCTCCAAAGCACAGCGCTCATATCCATAACCAATGAAATTGTACGAGGCATGGATCGATCTGAGGTGACGCTGCTGACTTTGATTGATTTAAGCCGCTGCTTTGACGTAGTTGACCACGACATTTTGATAACAAAGCTCCAGCAGCTCCAGATTTCGACCGGATGAATCCATCACACATGAAAGGCTTCCGTGTCACATTAGTTAGATATGCTGATGGGTGACGGCGCCCAGATCACAGTGCCTCGCATGGGACTAACTGAGATGCAACAGTCACTCGAGTCGGTGCTTGACGTGGCGTGTGCGTGGTTTCTACAGCATGGGATGATGGTAAATGTCGGTAAAATGAAGATGTTGCTGTGTGGTGATAGTCGGCAGCTCAGCCAAATTGATCCTCCGTCAATCATGTTCACGGACAAAATGTTGCAATGTTCGGAGATTGTGAGCAACCTCGTCGTTGTTATGGACCCGTATGTCATACGGCTGTCACATTGATCGAGTCTCTGTCATACGGCTGTCACATTGATCGAGTCTCTGTCATTCGGCTGTCACATTGATCGAGTCTCTGTCATACGGCTGTCACATTGATCGAGTATCTGTCATACGGCTGTCACATTGATCGAGTCTCTGTCATACGGCTGTCACATTGATCGAGTCTCTGTCATTACGGCTGTCACATTGATCGAGTTTCTGTCATACGGCTGTCACATTGATCGAGCGTCTATCCTCCCCTATGTCATACGGCTGGTCACATTAATCAGTCTCTGTTTCATGCGGCCTGTCACATTGATCGAGTCTCTGTCAAATACGGCTGTCAACATTGATCGAGTCTCTGTCAATTTACGGCTTCCACATTTGGTCGAGTCTTTGTCATTACGGCTGTCACATGATCGAGTCGTGCACAAATGCGTCGGCATCCTAATCGGTATTATTAATGCCAAACTCGCTACTCCGCCCTCCGTGTTACCGAAGGTCATCGATGCTTTGGCGTTTTCCCATATACGGTACTGTGTCCAAGTGTATGACAGCGCGAACCGTTCAAACATATCCAAATTGCAGAAGGTCTTTAACCTTGCTGTCAGGGTGATTTCGGGCCGACGAAAACATAATCATATATATATCGCACGTGCTGAATCAATTAGACTGACTGTTTGCACATCAGATCGTTTCATACTTCGATCTTTGTCTCATGCATAGCATAGCTTTTCCGCCACCGGGAAAGCCCACATGCTGCGCTCCTCGTTGGTGTTTAACCATGAGCGGGTTGGCCTCGATACCCGGCAGTACGACCAACTGAGCAGGTCTCGCAAGATGAACAACCATGGAAAGAGGCAGTTAATGTAGCGCGCAGCGAAAATGTATAATGAATACGTCATGTTTCATGGGCTGTCCAAGGTATCAAAGCATCGTTCAATATCAAGATCCAAGACGCTATGTGGCGGACCTAATGGTTAGTCATGACATAGTGTGTATTTTGTGGATATGTGTGGAGAGCAAGTTTTTTTCCGAGTGTTTTTTATTGATATACTGAGACATAGATAACATGAACTACAGGGTAGTTCATGTTATCTATGTCTATAGGGTAGGGTAGTTCATGTTATCTATGACTGAGACCATGTTATTGACCAAGGTCTGAGAATAGCTCATTTTATGTGTGAATTGACCCGATTCTGTGCAATAAATAAATAAATCAACAGCAGCGTACCTCACGCAAGGGCGGGTCCAGCCGATTTTTTGTTTTGTTTTTTGGTGGGCAAACCATTTTTAGCGGACTTTACCTACCTCTAATTTCTACTTTTTCTGGATTTCGTTCTCTTTATTTTGCAACGACACGATTTCTAACTATTTCCTTAATTTGACTTATTTTCTTTAGTTTTCGATTTTGGGGGATAGCGAAAAATGTCAGCCTTCAGTTTGTATTGTTCCGACATTGCCTTACAGTACGCTAAGCAGACTAGTTCAATTATCAGCTATACCCAGGGGCGTCGACGATCATTTTTTAGTGGGGGGATGGGCTGAAATGACGAAAAAATACAAAATTTTCCCGCGTGTATGCAAAGCCTTTGCAGCATTTTGTGATGTGAACTTTATGTTAAAGTAGGTACTTGTTGTACTTGAGAGTCTGGGTACACTGTGCCAAATTATAGTGTATTCGTGGACCATATATCACAGATTCAGATATAGCTGTGAGTTTTCAGTTTGACGCAGTCTCGCTGTTTACTCAAGTCCCTGTAGAATGTAGATGGGCTGACAATGTCTTCTGTGCATCGCCCATAGGCGTTAAGTTGAAATCCAAAAATGTTGGGAGGACGTGTCCACCCCCCCTACCTCCGACGCCCATGATGTTTGCATCATATCAGACTGTTTGCTTATAACATTTCTGGTTGTGTACACTGCAGTCTGCATCAGACTGTTACTCGGAGTAGGTATATCAAAGCGCATCAGATAAAGTCATCATAATCTGCATGACCATCCACGCTCAACATTTTGTTTGCAGCTCTAATCGCTTTTGTCAAGAATTAATCGTTGTTCACAAGGCTGTTGTTAAACTGCTGTGCTTCAAAATAGCGCTTTTGAGGAGGGAGTTTCGTTTCGAGGAAGGTGTTGTCTGGGACCCCTTCGTAAGCCAGCTGACATTTTTTTAATTTAATTTCAGACAGCTGAGCAGGGACCGAACTGTATTGCTGCGCCAACGTGTCCGTTCAACTGCCGGTTCACGTCCACGAGCCCTGCTCCATCCAGCATCTGCGGCAATGATTATGTAACACAGCACAGCTGTGGATACAGTCTGTGGACTTTTCCAAAGGAGACAGCTGGATATTCATCTCGGTAAATAAATGTGCGCGGTAAATCTCCGCTGTAAATACCAGTTAAGCGCCGTAGTTGGTGATGTACAAGCGAGCGCGAAGGAAATGTATGATGAACTTCAACTAAATTCGGCAAGTAGCTTCTGCGCCAGTATAAAAGGATATCACTCGGTGATAATCGGACGTGACTTATATTCAGTATACAATCAACCACAAAAACTCCGCTAATCTCTCACCACGACCTCATTTCTACATATCACGAGTCCACGTGAATCACCATTGGCGACCATTGGTGATCACGAACAGCTTCCTTTGCAGGGAACGCCATTATAGGCGGTACTGGCGGGAGCCTTCTTTCCCTTAAAACCAAAACTAATACAGCTATTACATTAATGGAACAATTTCTCAACACAGACTTTGAAACCAGAAAGAAAACATTGTCCACCTAACGAGTACACAGAAGGCTATTGAATACATAATGGGACCATGGCTTTATCCCAGTCTGGAATATAGGACACAATTTATTTTCACTATTACATTACACAATTAGTACAATAAGCTTTAACATCACATAGTCAAAGGAGCTCGTGCCCTGTGCATGTTGGAGCAAAAATGATCAAATACAATCCCAATCAGAAGTTTAGCAATTGGACAATAACAATCATGAGACGGATGAGAAAACAAGACGTATCGCAGATGTGTCGGTGGGTTAATACAAGACACAGTCCTGAAAGCGTTTGGCAGGATGCCGATGCGAAACGTGCATGGTGCTCGGGGTGCGTGTGTTGTGTAAAGGGGGTGGTAAACAAGGGCCGTTAGGCGGCGCAGTTGAATGCGTGGGCCCCGGCCCTGTAGAGGCTGTTGTCAGAGCGTCGCCTACTGCACACCAGAAGTCTATGTTCTGGGAGAGGTGACCTGATTGTCGGGCTGGGACATAGTCCTCGATCAGATGATTCCTACAGGCTGGTGTCCATACAGTGGTTTGAGAGGGGTCAGGTACCTCACTGGGATGTGGTAAACATTTCAGTGAAAGCGGATTCTTGTAGGATTTGGGAGCGGCACTGTGAGCCAGTAAATTTGCGGACCCAACACCAATCATCGGACACTGAGGTCACCATGTAGCGATCCCTCGGCCTAGCTTTATCCCTATCTTGGGCTAAGTATACCAGGTCGCCTACACGCACAGTCACTGCGAGAGCGGACACTTGAGGCGTGACTTAGATGCATAGTCATTTAGCGATGGTTATCCAATCTAGAGGCGTGCTGCAGTCATCTATCAGCTGACTGCATCGGCGATGTGGAACGCAGTGTGGTGTATTGGTCACGACGAGAAAACATTTCGTGAGCCGACATACCGCTTTGCGGATACGGGAGTTAGGCGGGAGTCGCGATAGCAAAGTGCTGCGAAATGGCTCCCCCCCTTCATGGTATTTCGTGATTTCACGGGCAGAAGTTGCTATTTGTCAAGCATGAGGATCCAACGTTTGCGGACTTTTTGAACCGGCGGGTGCGATGGTTGTGTGCAGGGACTTCATTGCCATCGTCCTCCAGTGGCCACGCAACGGTATGTTCCCGTGTTGTTTCTTTTTCCATGGATGTACCAGGTTCGAGGTTCAAATAGAAGATAAGTACCAATAAACCACCGCCTAAACCCACTGTCCAGGGAAAGAGGTGTATTCCAAATTTTGACGCCAATTTTCAATGAAGTTAATGATTCGTGCTTTCGTAGAGCCATTGTTTTTGGGAGCTCTGGCCGGTCGTCATCGTGGTGTATCACGTCCGATTTTGCAGTAATTAACACTGACATCACCTGAAATAAAACCTGAGCGAAAGCCGCGTTTCAAATTACTTAGGAGGCAATGAGCGGGTAACGGTTCGCTGGTCACTACGCCAGTATAAAAGGCATATCACTCGGTGATAATCGGACGTGACTTATATTCAGTTATTACAATCAACCACAACATAACTCGCTAATCCTCACCAACGACCTCATTCTTACATAATCACGAGTCCACGTGATCACCATGGCGACCATGGTGATCACGAACAGCTTCCGTGCAGGAACGCCATTATAGGCGGTACTGGCGCTGAGATACAAAAAGGGTGTGCACGTGCGCACGTGCAGAGGCACCCACCACTGACTTGTGGAAAGGCAGCGGCTGAGAGGTCACTAGCCACACACAAAATTCGAACACAATTGATTCAGCTGTTCTTGAGATATATCAGAGGGGTGTGCACGTGCGCACGTGCAGAAACATCCCACCCCTGACTTGTGGAAAGGCGGCGGCTGAGAGGTCCCTAACCACTCACCAAATTCGAACACAATCGGTTCAGCCGTTTCTTAGATATAACATAAGGTGTGCACTGTGCACGTGCGCACGTGCAGAGCAGGGAAGGTCATAGGAGGGGGTGATATGACGAAATATTTTCCCGGAAAAATGGTTTAGTATATTTTTTGCCTTTGATTATAAGTGACATGAAAATACTTTTTTATAAAAATTTTGCTCAAATTTTGAGTGAGCAAAATCGTACTTGAAAATGAGCAAATTTTGCACAAATAAACGGTAATTGCCCCGGTTAAAAAGCAAAACTGAAGAGAAAATAAATGATTGGTGCAGTTGGATGTGGTCCATGAATAGGCATTGGCAAACTGTCTTCTATATTTTTTTTCATCTTGCCAAAATTGCATTAAAAATGGTAAAAATCGCCAAATCTAAGCAATGTCATCAGCAGCTTGAGAATACGCTTTTCCGGTGACGTTTGCAAGAAGTGAGATGAATTACGACGATTAGTTCGTACATGTTTTTTCATGAGCATAGACACCCATGCGGAAGGTATATACAGTCGGTGACAATAGCATCTGATCCCCACGTGGTATAGTGGTATACAAATGACTAATTGTTTGTCAAAATTTTCGAATAAGATGTTGCAATGTGTTCCGTGATCGACGTGCAGCCATATTTATATTTTTTAAGAACTTTTGGATTCAAGATCGAGCCAAATTACATATGGGTGACAGCCTGAAGATCGCTTTCTGAGTCTGGGGGTCCAGTCTTGAGGGGGCCGACAAGAGACAGGGCCCCCCATACAAGGGGCCCCGGGTAAGTGGCGAATCTATCGTTGTTGAGCGGGGGTGGGGGGAGGGGGTGGTGGTTAGGGAAAAGTTGCTGACCAGGGAGGGGGACGTCAGCGAAAAGTTGTTGAGCGAGAAAAAGTAAAGAGATTTTAAGTCTGTATTTTTTGAAGGGGCAAAAACATACATTTGCATACATATTTGATTTTTCGTTTGGGAGAGGGCAATTGCCCATTTTGCCCATCCGTAGAAGTGGAATATCTCCAAAATATATATCTCTGTCGGTACCAGAGGGCCCCGCCAGGCTCTAGAAAGCCCTATGACTACAGGACCCAGCAATGCCTCTCAGACAGGCGGCGAGCCCTGTCAGGTCTGGCCCCACAGAGACCTCGTTCTGGAAAAAATGGGTTTTTATGCGGCGGTCTTCTGTGTTGAAGTCTATTGAAGTGATCTTTTTAGCTATAGCCGTTTTCACGATGGATTATTTTGAGCGAAATGTTTTAAAATGTTTTAGTAGTAGCCGCTTTCACGATGAACTAATTTGCGAAAAATAAATAGCCCTCGCCCTACGGGACCGTAGGGCGAGGGGAAAAACATTTCTCTAAAATTAATCCATCGTGAAAAACGGCAACTACTTAAACATTGTAAAATGTTTTAAAACATTTCGCGCAAAACAATCCATCGTGAAAACGGCTATTAGCTAATACGATTTTATAATCCAGCCTACATCCAGAGTCGTGAAATGCTGAGTGTCTCGCATGCTTCATACGAGTAGGTGTATCATGTGAAACTGTATTGTCTTGGTACGGCTGACTCTAAAAGCGACACAGTTATGACACAACCATCACACAGGTGCGTGAATGTTGTCTTTTCACTTCTTTATAAACCCCTACGTTGGTAATATCGGCGTTTTATGCATAACAAAAACTTAAAAAAAAGTTACGAAAAGATTGTTTAAAGGAAATAGTTCACCTTCAACATGGGTTTTGCACTGAGATAGGAGTTTTGTAGCCCGTGTTGAAAAACCCCTAACTGCAAGTTTTCTGGGCTGAAGGGGCTCTCCAGCCAAATATATTTGACTTTTTGTCGAAGGAATGTGGGCCATAAATAAATAATGTCAAGAATGTGGGCCTCACACACCTGGGCAGAGGCTATAACAGTAATCTTACGCGATTACTTTCGAATATCTGATTGGCTGAGCCACGTTTGACGCTGCGGAGAGTACGCATATAGTTTTGATCAAATTAATAATGTACGTCCTTCTGTCCTGAATCGGCGCGATGTATGGCTATTTTTGACATTATGAAAAGAAGTTGTATTTCAAAATATAGTCAAATTATGTTTGAAAAAAGTGAACTATTTCCTTTAAGGCTTCGAATGGAGAAGGTATGTAAAACAATGAACATCTGGTTGTAAATCTCTTTAAACGACAGGCATGTTAACTTGTGTAATGTTCTTGATGATGCTAGGAAATACTTTGGTCGCATATCGTTGAAAACTGCATCGTTGAAAACAAGCATGATGGCCTTTTCATCCGCTTAATTGAATTACTCAGCTCCCGTGTGTGGTGCTTGCTTTTATCTCGGTATCGTAAGCAGACTGTCTTAGTGGATTTTGCGGGGCATCGTTCCGAAAGCTTTCGCATTAATCGTGTTCTTTTATCAAGACAAGGTGCAATTCTCTCTCCAGCGCGGCGTTAGCAAACATATTTTTTCTACCGCTGATACAGCTTCTTGATCAGAGCGGTCGTGGCGCCGAGCTCCCGGTTACCATGTCCCAGCAGTCTGCTACGCAGAATGTAGTGCTCGTCTCCACTCCACTATAAATGCCAAAAATATCAGTAATCTCCTGTGTATTGTTGAAGAGTTCGGGAAGGTTGAAGGCTAGAGTTTACCCACCCTGACAAATCAAAGACTAAGAGCCATCGGCTCATCTTTGGTATGAAATTGTTAGCTGAGCTCCCAATTTGGCGGTTTTCAGGACAGCAGCTAAACGTGCTGAAAACGTGCGAACGTGAGCGTGCTGAAACAGAACACCTTGGTGTCGCTGTCAGCTCAGATTTGTGTGGTACCCCCCCCCCTCCCCCACGTACACCATCGTGTCAGGCGTGCGCGTGAAGCTTTTTATAGCTTAATCGTATATTCGTATATTCACGGTCGTGGGGATATCCACTAAAGTAGTGGCTATTAAGCCCGAGTCAAAATGGGAAACACAAGGGGTGTGAACAACTGACACTCGCATTCGCTATTTAAAACACATCATGACAGCAACCCATACTACTGGCAGGGTACACCGGCATTCCAGAGCAGTCACGCGACAAGTCATCCCTCTCTGCAGCCGCAGCGGTAAAAAGGTTGGCGCTTAGTACTCGGCCGAAGCTCGCGGTCCCAGCTCCGCGAAGTCCTAGCCGGCATACTAGTTGGTACCAAGCTGGGAGCACTACTGGAGAAACGTCTCTCCCGCCTCTGTCCTAGATCGGGGAACATGAAGCAGACTGTCCTGCCTGGTGCTTCGCTCTCGCATGGCAATTCTAAATAGATACTCCCCATGGCAATTATAAATAGATACTTGTCAGCCTTAGACAAATATTTTCTTTGGCGCACTATCGTGGTCCCAGCCCTTATATCTGGATGTGAAGTTACTCCTTTGCGGTCCGCCGCTGTCGATGAGCTCGAAACCTTCCAATCACGTCACAAGCAGCTCTCGGGCTTCTGCCGTTTGCGCATCATTCTGCTTTGATGACCGCACTTAACGTGCCGAGAGTGCAGGAGTTACTCAGAAGTTTTATTCTGTGTGGCTTGGCCCATTTGTTTCACTCTGAGCACCTACTCAGGCAGATCATGATTCGTGGTCTTGTCGTGCTCGCCACCATACCCTCGGAGCTAGAGGGTTCTTCCCTCGGCATAGCTCACAGCCTTGGAAATAACATCTTTGAAATGACAATGGATGCAGCGTCCGGTAGCATTGATGTGGGTCTAATTCGCGAGCCTACCGTATCTGATGGTACTGTTGATACCATCCGATTCCTACTTGATAGCGCGTGCTCATCCCGTAAAATTATCCGACTTATGACGGTCACGAATGACTCATGACACATGACTAACATTTGTGATGCTTCTGATCAGGCACGTAGCCAAAAGGGGGGCAGCGGCGGCGCCCCCCCCCCCCCCCCCCTGGAGGCCCGGCGTGCCCTTTTCAAGGCCTGGCGAATCCATTTTGGTGCACGCCGCGCCGAAAAGGGCCGACGAGACCGCACGAAGCGCGGTATCATGGGCTCTTTAAGAGTCGGAAAACCTCGCGAGGCGTGGTCTTTAGATACTAAAGAACACTTGTAGGCCCTGAAGATCCCCAGGGCCCTCTCTGAAGGACCAGAGGGTCCCTTGGATGTTTAAAAGAGCCCTGTGCATGTCAGAGGGCACCTGGACAAGCCGAAAAGGCTCCTGAGCGGGTCAGAGGGCCCCCTGAACACGTCGAATGGTCCCCTAGCCAGCACAGAGGGTCCCTGGGGAGGTCTTAGGGGACCCTGGCCAGGTCAAAGGGCCCCTGGGTAGGTCGGAGGGGCGCCTGAGCAGTGAGCATATCGATAGGGTAAACAACAGCCAGCTCAGTCCTTACCAGGTTAAAAGGGCCCCTGAGTAGGCTGGAAGGCCATACAGACCAGAGGGCCCCTGACAAGTTCAAATGGCCCCTGTGAAGGATCAGAGGGGCCCTTGACCAGACCCAAAGGGCCCCTGGTTTGGTCAGAAGGGCCAATGAACATGCCAAATGGGCCCCTCACCAGTACGGAGGGAGCAGACATTTTCAGCCGTTCTACTGGGTCCTTTCAACGCTCGGGAATGGACCCTTTCAACGCTCGGGAATGGGCCCTCTCGAGGCGCCCCAACCCCTGGGCGAAATCCTGGATACGTGCCTGGTAGAGACCCTTTTGAGGCGCCGTCTCCGGACGAAATCCTGGCTACGTCCTTGGTTCATGGGCCTCTCTGAGGCTCCTGGGGGTACTGGTCCAATCCAGTTCATCAAAAGTTGAAGAAAAAAGGGACATCACAAAATAAAGTGGCCTAAATCCGTAGAGTTTTTCATATTTTTTTGGGGAAGGGCCTTTCAACGCCCGGGAAGGGCCCTTTTGCATTGCATTGCAAGCCTCAGTCGTATGCATTCAAACTCTCTTCAGCGCACCGTTTTTTAGCAAAGACGGATGTGACATCAAATTGTTTGTTTTTCAACACCAGTGGCAGCCAGCTGCGCTGAAGGCTGAAGCAGACACTAACTACTCAGGTCAGCTTGCAGGGTCGCACCATCGTATTAAAGTTAAGATACATATTTCACAACATCGCTGATGGTAAGTCTAGCTTTTGAAAATGCTTACTCCGATTATTAAAGGAGCGCAGCTTCCCTCACCCAGGGACAATATATTTTCACGTCAATATTTTCTTCAGGAAGCCGCCTCCGGCTGGCACACATGAGTGGACGATAACTTTTATCAGCATACTTTCGCGAGTTTAGCAAAGTCAGGATTGTTTTGAAAACGTATGACGCCGTACAATACCGTAAGCTAAATGTTTCATCAGAAAACTCTCCACCTCCAATGTCAATGCTGAAAGTAGTTAACATTGTCATATCCCAGCGGGAGCACATGTAAAGGTGAAGCAGAGATTCAATTATTGCTGCTTTACGCCCATGCTGACAAACAGCTATCATAAGGTTTGAATATAGCTATCCAACGAACTCATTCAAGGATCTTCTGCGTCAGCTTCATATAATCATATCCTGCCTTTTGTTTGAAATTGCAATCGATTCTCCCCTTTGGCACGTCCAAGACAAATATAGATACAACGAACATCTTAGTGACGCTCGCCTACGTAAACTAGACTCGCATCTTGGCGAACATATCTTACATTATCATTCAAACATGTACAACCTTGATATCAACCACTTGCTTCGCATTGAAATACTTGACAGAGGTAGGGACTGCGCGGAGGGTTAAAATTAAAGAATCAATCCAAATTAGAAACCTGAAACCCAGTCTCAACATCATGCAAAGCTCTTGGCCCTTAACACGGTAGGCAGTAACTACTTAGTCCTCTATAATGCACACCCACCCACATACAATCACGCACAGCATTTACACCCACACCGGTATATATCGCCTTGCCCACACCCATGCCCACATCCACAGTCCACACACACCCCATTCGCACATATATACACACCAGAGGGTTACCGGGTTCTCTCTTTTCTGAAGTCTTGTGAGACCCACCTAACAGCAGCCGTCGACCATGACCCAACAAATATTCCCGGTCAAGATCATCCCGGACCGACAAGCAGACGCCTGGTTTTGATGGAGATTGATTGTGTAAATAAGTGAAACCATATTTTGATAGTGTCTCGTATTGATAGATGTATGTGTAACTGATGCTGGATGTTAACAAAGCTATGCATGGATGTACGTGTTGATTACTTCACAGGGGCGGATACAGGGGGGCCAATCCGGTCATGCCCCCCAAGCGAAAAAGGGTGGGGCCAACATATCTTTCCCCCCCCAAGGATATCAGTGAATACCCACATTATTCAATACTGACTGATTTGGTACTATTTGGTGTTAACATGGTGAGTTTGGTACTCAAGGAAAGATAACAATTTATCGTTAAAATAGCTTTGAAGCAGTCAAAATCCAGCTATTCACAATATAAAACTGAAAAATTTCGCGCCGCTTCGCGGCATCACACAAGTTTCGCAATTGCTTACACAAATGAGGAAAATGGGAAAATTGATTTAATTAAGTGTCTGGCAGAGGCTCTCCTTGACAGTAATTCCTGGCCCTAGGGCCACTTCATACAACATTAACCCTCGCCTTACCGTTTCCCACCTTCGCCGTACGGGGGGGGGGGGCTGACAGGATCCCCTGTTCCAAACCAAGCATCACAGAGCAACGCAGTTAGAACCAGCATGTTGTCTGTCATGTGAGGAATCTAACGGTATGCATTTTTGTAGGTTTCAGGTCATTGAGTGAACTTCCAGGTCAAGTGAATGACCTCGTGTCGATCAAGTCAATAATAGCGGTTTTTCTCCGTCAGAAAACCTCAAAATTAGAAATTTATCATTGTAAATAGAAAACATGGCCCTAGACCAGTTTCGTCTCAGAAATATAGAAAATGTATTTATTTGTTGGCATCTGGTCAAAATAAGTACACAAAAATGATTAAAAATGACGTCATGAGTTTTTTCATTTAGGGAGCCATCACTCAATCACAAATAGTCATTGCAAGTCATTACTTTGAAATTTGGTTTGGGTATTGCCCACATTTAGTTCTCTCACTCATCTTTATCAGTTTTTCGAAAATTTTGATTTTTAGTGATTTTTCATTTTTTAGTTTTTAGGGATAAGGAACCCAACCTTTTTTAAAATCCGAGTTGGCCTTTCCTATTTAAAACGTCATTTTAGATCTTTGTCGCTTTCTGTTAGCAATTTGCTGCAAAACTCTATTTTCTACGATTTTTACAATATTTGCCGTCTTTCCACCAACTATAATCGTCACTAAAATGTCATTATCTCCCAAATGACCGAACCAATTTCAGTAAAATTTTGCCGGCATATGTATAGTTGTTGTCAGCTCAGCTGCTGAAATTTCATCAAGATGCACTGCATGAGTAAAAAGTGATTTCAGAATAACATCAGGGAGGCCTGTCAGCCGTAAGGCGAGGGTTAATTTTAAAGCTGGCTACATGTTAAGCTAGCTAGCATGCCGAGTTCCGAAAAATGCGACGCAAACGATATGACGCGAACATCGGCCCCCTAAAATACATAACATACCTAATCTAACCAAATACGTATTATAACATGAAAATCCACATTAAAAATGCTGCAAAGGCTTGAATACACGCAGACAAAACGGATATACATTTTTTCGTCATTTCAGCCGACCCCCCTCTCCTCAAGAACTATCGGTGACGCCCCTGCGAGTTGGTATGAAACCAGTAAGACGCCTTAAACGGCGAAGGACGAGCGAGTCCGAATTAATCCACGTCAATTTATAACCCGTCCAACGGAGGTTCGTCTTGTGCAAAACATGCATTTGAATTATTTTCGCTATGTGTTGTTTTGCCGTCGCAAATAGATCCGAACTAAATCAATACTTTGAACTAAATAGGTTTTAAAGTGTTATTTTGAATTTGCAATTATAAGCTTCATGTTTGTAGGCAAAAATTCATTTTGGGTGGATATTAAATGGATTTGATTGCGCTTTACAGCTGCATCATTTGTATCGCCTAGCACCCTTTGGTTTTGAAGCTACGGCGTTGTAATGTAGGAAATGCTATAGAATCGTCAATAAAAATATTACAGGCAGATTTTAACAGCAAAATACTGCATTAAAGCATCAATTTTTGCATGCATTTTAGAGACGGTACATTGGTCTACAGATTAGTGTTTGTTTTATCGCTTTACGTCCCATAGGTGCTGAGCACTGATTTAAATTGTGAAAACGTCATAAAACTATGAATTTGCGCTTGTATAGCCAGTAACTTTGCACGTACCACGCGCCGCTGATCGACACATAGTGCATACGCCGGGCGGATCGTTTCTTTACGCATCTGTGTTTGACCCGTGTCTTTGCGACTTTTGGTCGCCGAGATATAGGTCCGGTATTGCAACGATGTTTTGCAGGTAATTTTCGTGGACTGAACAGGGGTGCACGTGCGCACGTGCAGTGTGACCCAGAGTTTGACCTGTGCAACATTGCCAGAGGTGTGGTCTCCAGCCTCACACCAAATTTTAGTTTTATAGGTCCAGCCGTTTCTCAGCTACAGCAGGATAATACTTTCTGACACCCCTGACGCGGCACGTGTC
>VOPJ01015619.1:0-56193 GCA_014673585.1 Semibalanus balanoides | reverse complement strand
TAATGTGGTTTGTTGCATGCGAACAAGTTTTGGATGATTTTCCCAGAGGATGTCAAATTTGATTTTGCTTGATTTTGCAGAAAAAAAATCGTCGGGAAGGATGAACCGAGGATGGATATATTTCCACGTGAATTTTGAGCTAGTGGCACGTGCATAATATATCTTTATTCTTGCACGAGATATTTGCAACCAACCCCAACCAGAAAGAGCTACTGGTTCCAGCAGGACGGTGCTTCCATCCACACCACGGTGGCCGCAAGAAGCTGGCTGCAAGGACAAGTTCGGCGACCGAGTCATCAGTCGCCTCACTGCGCACCCTTGGCCTGCCAAAAGCGAGAGGCACCCTTCGAGACACAGCTGATCAAACTGAGGAACTAGTTCAGTGACAGTGAGTGAACACTGTAAGTCATCAACAGTGAGCGTACATGTTCATAATACAGCTTTGATATGTGCAAAAAATGCGTTTAATTATTGCTCACGGTTTTTCCCGTAACATCAAGCAAAATAAAACTTGACATCCTGAGGTAAAGTCCTCCAAAACCTGTTTGCATGCAACAAACCACCTTAAAAATGGCTAAATAACAAAATGTCCAGATGTACTCAACCAGATGATACCAAATTTATATATTTTAATCCATTTTAAATGCCTCAAATTGGCAAATAAAAAAATAGATTTATATTGAAAGACCCTGTATGTGGCGACCGTAGCGACATCTATAATGCTAGCTGAAGCGCTACCTATGCGCTTAGTTGTTTTGATTACCGCTGCCATATGCTACTGAAGGTACTGAAATATATCCTATTTCGACTATGCTTCAGTAGGTTCGCTGGAATTGAACTCAATAAATAAATATTTAATATATGAAAATGCAAGTGAATGATACAAAACAATAATGCTAATTTATGTTAGACAAAATATAATTCAAAACAAATATATGTTGTCATTTGGGTCATTTGGGCGCTTTTTTCCTTACCGTTCTACCCGGTGTCTAGTTATCCTGCTTCATACCATCTCTAACGGCACGGCAGCCACGGCGGCTAGCGCTCAGCGTTCCACATTACACGCACGCACGCACGCACGCACGCACGCACGCACGCACGCACGCACGCACGCACGCACGCACGCATCGCACGCCGCACGCACGTAGACACGCAACGCACGCACGCACGCACGCACGCACACACACACACACACACACACACACACACACACACACACACACACACACACATCTGGTGGCAACGCAGAGATGGGGTAACGACGACGGAAATCGACTGCAGAACTACCACGGACTGAATACGACTGCAGAACTACCACGGACACGCTGATGTAACTTTACAGCACAGTCTTAACAACTAACTCTAAAACCAGACAGGTCCTCGCCTGATCCAAATTGTCCATACAAATGAAGAAGATTGGGTCAAACTGACCAACTAAGGGACAAACAGACACAGCATTAGAAGCGGAGCACTACCCACCTTTCCGCACGGCCCAGCTTCATATAGATCCCATACAGAAGATACAAGGCTCCCACTTTTCTTGTGATATCTTGTCCAGCCGCGAACAACCTGACACCGACCGAGACCAGCTTCTGCAGATACTCCACACGTTCCGCTATCACCGGTCTCCCACTGCAACACAGGCCGGACGATCGATCGGCGACTCGTCAGGACTCGTCAGTGGTGAACCATCTCTGACCACCGCCACATAGACGTGTAGCTATTCATGATCATAGGCATAATTACTAGCGCCGATCACTTGTTAGTCCTAATGCCCTAGGCATATCTAATGCCTAAGTCATCGCGGGCAACACTACGGTCGCGTTCAGTTCAGCGCTGTGCCTATTCGTTTCATCATTGATCAAGCTCTCTAGACATTACTTATCAAATCGCTCTCGCTAACCAATTGTACCGCCTAAAAACGGTAGCGTACGCCGCTGGGCGCCTCAGGTGACAACACTCCGTTTCAGTGTAATAGCGGCAGCTAAAGATTAGGAGAAAAAATGACAAATTATGTCATTAAGTTCCATTGCCTTAACCCGGCATTGGCTGGGGTCTCAGCCGAACGCCATTGGCTGGGGGGGGGGCGAAAAACGCCCCCCCCCAACCTTATCTCCCGAACCAATTATCGCAGCGAGACGCACAAGACGGCAATCGAAAGCTTCACCGAGATACTCTAAGCGTACTCGAAATTTGATAAATAAGGTCATTATGGTCACGTCCACAGTCAGGTCAAAGGACAAATGGTAACGTTATTTTAGTATTTTGCCATACTTCATCCAAAGCCGTTATTGCGACGAAATCGCACAAAGTCCTCTTAATGTATAGTGATCTTCGTAATAAGCAAAAGTGGAAAATGTCTAGCAAAGGTCAAGGTCCAGGGTTTCATATCAGGTCACTAATTGCAAGAGATCATGCCAAACATGTTTTATGGTTTATCTTACACATAACTTGATTATTAGCGTTTATTTTCAAGATCTGACCGCATATAAGGTCAAGGTCAAGGTCATTGGGTAAATGAAAATATATAAATGTAAAGTAAAAACATGCATTCATTAATCCAGTTTTGTCTCAGCAAACACAGTGGTCCGTTATTTTATGTATCTGGTCGATAAAGCCCCCCAACGTAACTTTCAACAAAGTGACGTCAGAGTTAAATCAACTTGGGAAGCAATCAGTGATTCAAAATAGAGATATGGCTTTGAAATTGGTTTGTAATGTAATATGTGGCTCTCTTACATATCTTCCGGTTTTTTGGAAATTTTTAAAAAATGTTGAATTTTTGTGGACATTTTTTCATTTTTTTTGTAAACCAAAATTTTCAAAAATCCGAGATATCCAATTTTCCTACCCATTACAATTTCGATTTCTTTTGACGTTTGAATGCATTTTTGCTAAGGAATGGTCTATTTACAGCCTGTTAGAAGGCTTCCGCTGATATTTCGCCAAAGTGGTGTGTATGCGTCACTAAAATTCGATATGCTCGAAAAGAAAAATCGACGATTTTTTTCTTCAAAAATTGCATTGAAGACCCAAATGTGATGTAGGTAAGGTACCCGAAGTTTGCGTGATACGAGTTTCGTTTGTGAGCTATTTGTGATAACTCCCCTGAGGGGGGGGGGGCCGTTTTTCGGCCCCCCCCCCCCAGCCAATGGCGGGTAAAGGGAGGTGTTCACCTTTAACATGGGGTTTTGAACTGAGATAGAGTTTTGTATAGAGATCGAAAATTAGTTATGGCTGAGAAATAAAATCGCAACGTAACGTAGTTTGACACAGGATTAGTCTGCATTTTTTCGACCCCCCCCGAAAACAGCTTTCGGTAGTTCGCGGCCAGGCCGGGCGCCGGAGTATGGACACTCTCTGACCGTAGTACCTGATCAACGACGCCTCGTTAATATCCGCTCAGCCGCCCGGGCTGCGCGGCAACCCTTTGTCAGATGACTATACTAGGCGTCTGGCGGAGCCAGAGCCACCTGCTATCGTAACGATTCTCGTGAAACTACAAAGTGAAAACTTATTCTTTCCACCACATATATCATCACTTGTCCAAAACAAGTCATATTCGTAGTTTTGAGCTCAAGATGCACCGTATGGTTGAATTTCAAGACAACTTTCAAGGTGAACTATTCCCTTTAAGTATCAACCTGATTTTCAATAGTTCTGCTGATAGTAACCAGGGCCAAGAGCGTAGAAGGCTTGACAAGAGAATGGAAAACAATGCTAAATTGGTGCAGACTTTCATTGAGGAAGCGTGTTGATGGTAGAGCTGTAACCGAAGTACTGACAATGTAGTGTCTGACTGACAGGCTAGGCAGCTGGATACCGAGCCTCCACTAACCTGAGCATATGAGAGAACCTCATCTCCCTCCAGCAGGCAGCGAAATCTTGGAATCGCAGCGACTCTCTGACCTCAAACAGCTGCAGCAGGGCCACACAGTCGTCTCGAACTCCGTACACCATGTTCCACATCCGCCGCTCCTCCGATTCTTCACTCTGATCCAGGATCCTGTGGGAAAACACATACATCATCACCCACCATCTCTGGGAAAATAGCATCGATTGAATAGGCACCAAAAGGGAAATATATATATACATATTAATTAACTTGTGCAGACAGAGCAAATACATGATCTATACACGCTCGCTTCTCCTGTGGTGTAGGGAAAAATCTGAATATGAGCGGCCTAGCTCTTGGCGACGCCTTTGATAAGCCCATGTATCTGCAACCGCTAGTCCCATTGACAAGAAGGCTTCTTTGCTAAATAGCCCCTTCACCCTACCCTGTTTGAGACCGGTGTCCACTCATATGGGTGACTATCACTGCGCGTGGCTCGTGCCGCGTAAGGGGTGTTGAAGTTTTTTATCGCAAAAACTCTGCAACGACTGTGCCGATTGTGTGCAAATTTGGTGTGTGGTTAACCCGCGCCGGGCCGGGGGGGGGGGGCGTTTAGACGCCCCCCCTCAGGGTTTTCCGGGATATCGGGAAAACAGCGGCGTGTAGCGCCGCCAAATTTTAAATACCTGTTCATTTATATTTTACCCAGCCTTCTCTATTTTTATTACTTCAGGTCATGTCAGGTCAGGTCACCAGGCCGGGTCATGTGACTCCGCCTCCAAAAAAGTTTGCGGCCTACCAAAGCAGAGTTTTTTTGTTGATCGGTTTTGGTAACTTACAGGATTGCATGAGAGCATTACTACCTATAGTTCGTAAATCTCGATTTTTTAATACGGTGACCTAAGCCCTAGGTCAACGTCATTTTTCCTGAAACTCTCCATTAATAAGTCAATGGGGAATAATATTCAAATGCTTTCCATTCCTAGGATTACGCATGATACAGCCCAACTTCCTTCTTAATCATTTATTATATGCCATTATTGAAGACCGAGGTGGCAGTCTTTGTTCTGGTATCCCTACAGGTCAGCCGAGCGTCATCGAGGTCACTCAACTTTTTTGTCAATAACTCTCGATACAATTAAGATATGAGAATTGATGAACAGCACAGTGTGTTTATCTCGCAAATTCGTCTCCAATTGTGGCAACATGACCTGTTGGGTCACCACTTTGACCTTGACTTTAGGGTCAAATTTCTAGCTGACCTAACCTGGTTAACCATATACATACTGATTCGAAACGCCTTGACGAGACAAACACGATGGTGTACAATTTTGTTCCCTATCTCAACTTTCCGTAAACCGTTTTATTCGTGAAAAAAATGGCAAAAAAATAACCTTTTTGAACTTCGATGACTCTGGAGCCAAAAACTATTGACCTGAGATGAAATTTGAGGACATACATGCGATTGCAAATTTAAATAGCTATCTAATGCGTCTTTACTTGTTTGCTCCTAGCTAACATAGTTTCCGAGATAATTGGGGGTATCTGGAGCTAAGTCATAAATCTTGAAAATATGACTTTTGATGACCTCTGGTGACCCTAATATCGACCTGAGGAAATTTTCCAACGAAATAGTTTCGAAATCGCTTTTGACGAGCTCTCGAATGGTGTTTTTGGTTTATGTCTAGGTCCCATAGGAGCCGAGTTAGCAGGGGGGCGTCGAAACGCCCCCCCCCCGGCCCGAGAAAGGTGGCGCCAAGCACCGGCCCGGCACGGGTTAAAGAGGGGACCCATCAGCCGCCACTTTCACACAAGTCAGGGATGGTGTGCCTCTGCACGTATGCACGTGCGCACCTTTTTTGTATCTCAAACTATTTGCCCGATCAAATTGAAATTTGGTGTGGTGTCAGGTAACAGTACTAGCAAAACAGCACCATTATGCGTCTGAGTACCAGCCTCACCATACATTTCCTTCGCACTTGCTCGTTCATCGCCAATACAGTGCCTTAACTGCCTTCAGTGTTAAGTATTAGGGGCGTGTTTTGACCGTCAATTCTCGCGGGGATTCCAGGGAATCAGTAGATAAGTGTTTTCTACCGATTTCCGAAGCAAAGAGTTAACAGGAATATAAATGTACAAGTATTTCCGAACTGCGATAGAGTGGTGCAGTCCAACTGCCCGCCGAGGATTCCAGGGATTGTATTTGTAGTTACGTCTTTGGCTAATCCACACTTGCGCCTTGCGGTGTGGCTATAATGCCCAGAGTCAATAGATTGCAAAGTTGAACATGATGACAATCACACAGCCATCATACACGACACAGTCTCACAAGAGTCACCGAGTCATCAGATGCGTACTAACAGCGCGATTGAGCCTTCTGACAGGCAGTTGAATCAGTTTCGAGGGCAGAACGTTATACAGGACGGGTGCCTGTCGATGAAAGCAGCGTTTTCCAGCCAAGTGCGGATCCAGCCGGCCGTCTGGGGGGAAACCGTTTTGAGCAAACCTTACCTACCCCCAATTTAACATTTCTTCCCGGATTTGGGCCACTTTATTTTGCAACCTCGGGGTTCTTAACGTTTTTTTTTTTTTTTTTTTTTTTTTTTTAGCTTTCCGACCTTTTTGGGATATCGCAAAATGTCAGCTTGCAGTTTTTGTTGTTCCGACATTGCCTTGCATTGAGCAAAAGCATGTCAATTGTCAGCTGTACCCAGGGGCGTCACCGATATTTTTTAGTGGAAGATCGGCTAAAATGGCACAACAAATCACATAACTTTTATGTTTTTATTCAATCCTTTGCAGCATTTTTGATGTTGATTTTCATGTTATAGTAGGTACTTATTTAGCGCCGCGAAGCGGCGCGAGATTTTTACGGCTTTGCCTGAGAAACCCAGAAAAATAGGCGGTGGGCCTTTTAAAGAATAAGAAGTTAACATGTTATTAATTCATATAAGTATATAAAAAATTAACCTCATGCTCGTAATATGTATAAATATTAAAAGAAAATCAAAAACATATTTTCAGCCATGGGCCTACTTCAGTGGAACCTTCTGCAGTGGGCCTTCTTCCACTGAAGAAGGCCCATGGCTGAAAATATATTTTTGATTTTCTTTTAATATTTATACATACTATGAGCATGAGGTTAATTTTGATATACATATATTACTAATAATGCTCAGAGTAAAGTTTGATTTCATTAAAACTCATGTTATTAATTCAATTCACTGTTACAACCAACCGAAGACGAAAGCGATGGCTTCGTTATGACGATGTCCACTGATGTGACGCCGCGAAGCGGCGTGAAAATGTTTAATTTTAGGTCGTGGTATTGTTTTTTAATACTGGAACCAGACCGTGAGCGAGCCTCGGGTAGCCCCTATTCCTGGTTGCTCATCTCGGTATTATGACAAATATTTAAATAAAGTTAGTTTTTCATATACATATTCTTCGGATAGTAAATCACGATGACCGGTGGCAGTCAGCGCTCAATGGTACATATGATAATAGTAACTGTTTGCATATGTATCAAACTGTAACAAACAACTGGTAACAGTGCAAATGGTTTGAAAACAGCAAGAGGCAGAACGACTTTTCCGCACATGGTCCCTGCGGATCTGGAGGAGCCTGGGGAGAGATGGCCTCGGGAGATGGTCCTGGCCTGGTCCCACTGTTAGTTCTTCAGTCCAGCAAGTTGGACACCATTGAAGCAGCTTCCGGGTGCCGTCTTTGCCTTCGCGTCACCATTTTCGCAACTCAACAGACTAGCTAAACATGTAGCCCGCTTGAAAGTTAAAGGGAATAGTTCAATCCTTAACATAGGGTTTTGAGTTTGAGATAGCCAAGTTGTGCGCATGCCTCCGAAATGACCTTGTGACGCTTTCACATTTTCCAAAAAACCTCTTAATTATTTTATATTCCTAAAAGTCGGACCGGTTTACCCGGTAACTCCATCGCTATTGGCTGATTTTGGCTGATGTGACGCATGATTATGAACGCAGAGATGGAACGTAAGACTTTGGAAAGTGTTTGAGAAACGCTAGTGCCTGGGACTGGGACAATAAACATATGTTTCAGTACCTTCATTCCCTGGATTGAAAGAATAAACTTTTGCGAGGATTTATCGTGATTTGATTGCTTAAATTGGTCTATAAAACGTTATTCTCAGGCAACGATTCCCAGCAAAATTATTCAGACGGTACCTTAGTCTTACAGATGGGCCGATCGTCTTCATCTTGCTTTTGCTTCTTGAGTGCATGGGTTTCAGGAATAACTCCCGTTTCACTGCACTGATTATGCAAAAGAAAACACTGATAATTTATCGTAAATGAATACATGGTATAGGCTAAGTTTAAATATTTAACACAACTGTCAACGTCCATAGATGAACCACGGAAACTTCTTCCTGGATAAACACAAATAACGTCAAAGAATATTTGTATTCTTTGCCGTTTGTTTTACTTGACTTCGCCTAATAAATGATTTATCCCGTTGGCGATGCCAAATAAATAACCAGTAAAGCGCCGTAGTTGGCAATGAACGAGCGAGCGAGAAAGAAATGTACGGTGAATTCCAACACAATCGGGGAATTAGTTTCTGAGATGCAACAAAGTTGCGCACGTGCACACGTGCAGACACCCATCCCTGACTTGTGGAAATGTGGCGGCTTGAGAGATCCTAACCACACACCAAATTTGAACCAGACTCGGCTCAGCCGTTTCCTGAGATAGTATAATAGGGTGTGCACGTGCGCACGTGCAGAGCCACCCAACCCCTGACTTGTGGAAAGGCGGCGGCTGAGAGGTCCCTAGCCACTCAGCGCTCGCTCGTAATGAATAAGCACGTGATTTGACTTCGAATTAATATCCGTGGTTCTAAAAGCGTTGCATTTTCCGTCATCTTCAGCAAGTAATTAGGCAAGTACTGTCTTGTATGCGCCACGATCCCTCCAAATCGATGACGTTTTGATGACATACGTGCTTCTAAGTAAGCTGATTTTGCATTACTTAGAGGAAAAAAACATGAATCATCACCAAATAATTGACATTTTAATTTGCTTTTTCCGCGTAAATATAGGTTTCTTTGACTTACAAGTAATATGATCCTTAATTTCTTGCTTCTCTTCATCATTTCTGAGCTTTTTCTCATTTTTTCAATGTGAACTATTCCCTTTAAAGGGAGGTGTTCACCTTTAACATGGGGTTTTGAACTGAGATAGCAGTTTTGTATGAGCAGATCCGAAAAAATAGTTTTTGGCTGAGACGTTTTTTCGCTACGCTAAGTAATTTCGACACAGCAATTACAAAACATGTCGTTGAAAACAAGTTTCACCCCCGAAAAAACGAAAACTTCGGCGTAGTAAGATAACCAAGGCGATAATATAATAGTTATCTCAGCCTCGGTCACGGCGTACCACGTGACCATAGGCGATCGTGCGTTTGTGGCGAAGGCATTTCCAGTTGAATTTTGGATCCATCGCGTTTTCACCGTAATAGGAAAACAGTGGTAAATCAGAGCGTACTTTTATCTAATGATTTTTTTATAACTATATCCGGACACTTTTTCCAAAAAACTTATTGACTCATGTATATAATTGATCTAGCTTTTTATGGTGGTAAATATANGGTCACGTGACCATAGGCGATCGTGAGTTTGTGGCGAAGGCATTTCCAGTTGAATTTTGGATCCATCGTTTGCTCACCGCAATGGGAAAACAGTGGTAAATCTGAGCTTTTTTTATTTAATGATTTTGTATAACTATATCCGGACACTTTTTCCAAAGAAACTTATTGACTCATGTATATAATTGATATAGATTTGTATGGTGGTAAATATATATTTTTATCATTGCATTTAATAATCAACAGCAGTTGCAATGCAAGCGAAGTCCTGGGTCAAAGTCACATGACTGACGCCCAACACCTGGTAATAACTTCGAGTAACTTCTAACTAACTGTAAGTAACTTCGACACAGGACTAGTGAGCCCCTTTTAGAATAGTAATTCTTTCACTACAACCCATTTTTCGATCTGCTCTACAAATCTGCTATCTCTGTTCGAAACCCATAAAGGTGAACTATTACCTTTAACCTTTAAGACAAGAGAGGCTTTTTCAATGTCGTTTCAATCTTGTTCAATGATGCATTGTTGATCAGTTGTCTGAAGGATGCACGTCGGACTAATGCAGGAAACTTTGCATTTAAAGTTTTTAAGTCAATTTTCGGGCACGGAAAACAGCTTGGATATCTCAACTCAAGGCCTTATTGACAAGGTGAACTGTTCCTTTTAAAGGCTAAACCTGATTAAATTTTCTTGTTAGAGCTGTGAAAGTCAAAGTAGCCAAACGTTGGTATTTTATCCATACATTGATCATTGCTATTCCTGAGCATCATGAGTTTATCTTATCATGAGTTTCTTATTTGCAATGAGCCACACGCATGTCACATATTGTGACATACATGTTTTGAGAGGTCATATTGCGTTCTGCGGTGGTATCAGAATATAAAATGGTCCAAAATGGTGGTATCATATTTACCGAATAATCAAAGGTCTCACTGTTTTTTTACCCGAGGCGTGAATGCGCCGATGGAAAAAATCAACAGGAGACTGAGATTCCGGGAAAGTATCAAGGAAAATATAGCACACGAGTGTGCTATTCATATTACCATTAGCCGTTGTTTAGATAAGTTTGTTATATGACAAAATTTATGTTTTATTATTTGTTTCCGATCAAGTTTCGGAATATAAAATGAATTCAAACGTTGATGAAAGCTTTGATGAATTTATCAATGGCTTGAAAATTGGGGAATCAACCAGGACAAATTGCTTGTGGGAAAAATCAACTAAAAAGGCTTGTCAAAGACTCAGGGATTATCATCAGAAGTATAGAAAAAGTCACGCCACAAAATCATACACTGTCAGAATGTGAGCTGCACTACGAATAAATGTAGGAATCGTATTCCAAAAGCTGAAATAGCCCTGGTGTACACTATCACTATCGTTATATATGTTTTGTTTGCAGCCAATTATATTCGTGCTTGCTGCAGCCGATGAATAAGTGACATGAATTTTGTGAGTCTTTAATTGTTTTTGCATCCAAAACCAGGTTCTTCTGTTCCGTCTCGTATCGCTAAAAGGTTTTAGGGTCAATAAGTGATACCGCATTGCTTCCCGTCGTAATGAATGGACTAGTTGCAGGTTGTTTGGTGAATATTTGCAAAATAATGCGAAAAATGTGCTGATCAACGTGATGCACATTATTTTGCATACAAATCATTATTTCGCGAGATATTTGTATGCAAAAGTTTATTACTTATAAAGCACTTGATGTAGTGACGTCATTTAGCAATAATATTGCGCCGGCCTATGGAAAAACATTTTTTCCCGGTATTTCCCGTGGCAAATACAAATGGTTAAGCGCTTTCCTCTGATTTACTGTTCACACGAAACTGTTCAGAAAATCATGGAGATTTATACTGTATATATTCAAAACACAAATCTTCATCTTAATATCATCTACAGCGCATGTTCGAGATAGGCTTTGCTACGGCTGAGGCACAGCTCCGCCCTCCACCTCATACTCCCGAAGATGCTTACGAGCACATGTCGGCGGGGATGGTCCGCACTGCAGTTCCCACGGCTGTCTTTAGCTGCTCCCTGGTCTGGAGATTCTTCCTAAACACCTATAACTTGTTTAGCTACCTCCTCAGAAGTGGGCTCAGATCCCACTAGCGGATCCAGGGGGAGGGGCAGGGGCGTTAGCCCCCCATATTGCCTGAAATTGACGAAATTTGACATATTTTCCACTGTAGAGGGAAATATAATAAACTTTTACTAAGGCATATTTGTCTTAAACCGTTCAGTAAGGTACAAGGAAGCCAAATCAGATGGGTTTTTCGAATTTGATGAAACTTTTTGAAATTTAGCCCCCCCCATGCCCAGGTTCTGGATTCGCCAGTGTCAGATCCGGATGCTGCCCTCACTGAAACACTGCCCCAGAAACCACTTGCAAAATGTAACCGTGCCCTCAATGTTGTTTTGAAATAGCTTCTGTCGGGTCCAGAGCTTGTATGAAAAGAGATCTAGATTATCCTTAGGATCCGTCTGGCTGTAGCGATCCATTAAAATGCATTTGAACTGCCGTTAAGATTATTGATTTGGTCACAGGGTGGAATTCCACAATTTTAGTTATGTGTTTGCTTCTGTTAATTGGCGTGATTGCAAATTAGATTGTATCTACTTAAATCCACCATATGACGTGCTTTGATTTCCGTGGAATAAATGTCATGTTTATCTTTTCGATGAACCTCCACATCGTCAACAAAAATAAATATGTCAAACAGAACTGCTCAAACTACCTCAGGTAACTTCGATCGCCTGAAATATTGCTAAATTGTATCATATTATATATCATATTATATATACCATACTAAATTATATCATATAGTTATATATATATTATATATGCATCAACTGATGTGATCATACCTAGTCCCTCATGGGCCCTGGCAAAGTTGTCATTTTTAACGTACTTTTGTACACATCACTCGTTTAGCGTTTATTTTTAGGATTCATGCAGCATTTCGTATTCTTCGTGTACTCACTTGATTTTATCATAGGTATATATGTTGAACATGTAATTGTCAATGTGTATTATCGTGTATTATTTTAAATTTTGACTTTGTCCATCAATGGGTCATTCCGTCAGCGATATTGAGAAGAGGAAACAAAACAAATACAATAAATTGCGTCACGACCAATCAGAGAGCAGAAATATAAATTACGTTAATATACTTAATTAGTTAAAATACTGATAATTGAGAGGAATTTATATTACAATGACAATACATAAAATATCTTATATTAATTTGCGTTCCATCAAATGCATAAAAATAGTGGGTTAGGTAACCTGCAACTAGTCTATTTTTAGCTCGCCGAAAGCTGATACCAGAAACACACACTAATGTTGAAACTTGAAAACATGCCCGGCATATGGTAAATGCCAAAGGCCATCGGGCGATTTCTTGGTCTCACATTTGGAAAACTTAGTTGTGGTAGTGTTTCTGCTTGCCATACGGACTTGCCATCCCATAGGATAGCAAGTTACTTCCTTGCATATTCAGGCATGTTTCACCACTTACCGAACTAAGTTTGAGCTAGGTACGTTTCAGCCCACGTCCTGTTTAAGCTGCTTTAAATGCTATAACAACCAGAGTTTCCAGATAATAGTTTTGTCCAATATGTAGAGTGACTCAAGTACCTATGGTACTTGACATCTTAATGCAATTAAATACTAATTCGGAGCAATATATTTGACTAGATGACCAGGGGCGGATCCAGGGGGGGGGGGGCACGGGGCCATGGCCCCCCCAAAGGGCCTGAGACTATGATTTGCCCCAAAAGGTCGGACAAAATTAAATTTATCGTAAAAATTGCCTTTGCAGCAGTAAATCAGTTTTCACAGTCAAAAATGGAAATTCGCAGCCGCTTCGCGGCATGACACAAGTTTGGCAATTGCCTACCAAATTTTGAAAATGAAAGCGAATTAGGGTACATTTGTGTCTGGCAGAGCTCTCTCTGGCGGTGATTCTGACCACAAGATCCACGCTTACTGATTAGACTAGATCCACGCCACAGATTCTGACCACTGACCACGCCCGGCGCCCTCCGCGGACTGCCCTTATCCGCGACCAGTGACGGCGTCCTCCGGCTATTGATTGGCGCCCCACAAAATGTTGAAGCCACGACGAGCACCGTGCGGAAGAGAGGCGCCCCCAAATTTTTCGCCAATATTGGTCGGCGCTCCAGTCGATCGGTGGCACCTCTCAGCACTTACTTGGTCTTTGTTAATCTTCTGACTAAACGCCACGATCCGAAGCTCATGGCGCCCCCTTTCAAAATTGTGGCGTCCCTTGATACAGTTACAACGGTGGCAAGACTGCTTCTGAGGCGGGCCAAGATGTCTTCCAAGGGCGCATGGTGCCTTTAAGGGTTTGCATAATCGCTTAGGGCGTATAATACCTCCGAGGCGTAAGGTGTCCTTTGATGCGGCAAGAGTCTTCTGAATGACGGCAAAATAACTTTTCGAGGCGCATGCTGCCTACAAGGGCGGCATAATTGCATTTTTTGTGCGCCTAAATGTTTCCGAGGGCGAATATTGTACTTATCAGGGGCGTAGCCAGGACTGGCCAACTGGGGTTCCGACCTGATTCAGGGCCTTAGCGCTCAAGCGGCCCTGGGTTAGGCCTTACAAACGACATTTTGTAGTGGCGTATGCTTATGCACTCAGTCTATATGAATCAGTTTTTTTAAAGTACATATATATAATTTATTAACACACAAAATACCATAAACATCATACAACTTACGATACACACATTTTCTTCACTTGTTCATTTTTTCGTGCAGCCGTCTGGTCAAGTCCGGGCACATGACGGGCTTGGCGACGCGGACAGTTAGCGCACTGTTAAAAAAGGCAACGATAATCGTGGGCGCAGCTGAACAGCCTTTGTTTCTGGGCTGGATGGTATATACCATTTTTCGTCATATTCAGCGACCCTCAATCCTTATCGGCTGCACGCCCTGCGAGTTGTATGAAATATACGTGGTTATTACTTAGCTGTGTACTATGCTACGGAAGATGGTGTTCTGTGTTTTGATGTGACTTTAATGTGATTTTTGTGTGTCTGTTTAAATGCGATTTTCCCCGATTTGTTTACTTTTTTTCGAAAAAAATGATGTTATTCCCTGAAAAAAATGTTTTTTTTTTCCGATTTTTTTTTTTTCGAAGAAATGAGTTTTTCCCCCTAAAAGTGTTATTTCCCCACCTTTTTATTATCTCGAATGCCAAATAAGGTGAGAAGCCCAAATCCGCGTAGGGAAAAAAATGGGGGTACCTTTTTGCCAAAAAAAGTTGGCCCCCCAAACCGAGCGGCTGGATCCGCCCCTGTAGATGACAAGGCTTAAAATATATATATTTTTTAGTTTGGTGTGCTATGATCTTGCATTACTTTAAAATCGAATTATACATTTAAGATAATAATGTACTTGTGCATAAGTGCTAGGATAGGTGCTAGGAAATGCTTTTTAAATTTCAAACCACACGACCACTAATGAAAATCAACCATCCCATCGTCTCACCTCACGCTGTAGAATGCCGAGCTGCTTCATGTCGACTCCCTCTGGATCGCTCTGGATCGCTCTATATCGCTCTGGATTGCTCTGGATCGCTCTGGATCGCTATGGATCGCTATGGATCGCTCTGGATCGCTCTGGATCGCCCTGGATCGCTCTGGATCGCTCTGGATCGCTCTGGATGGCTCTGGATCGCTCTGTATCGCCCTAGATCGCTCTGGATCGCTCTGGATCGCTCTGGATCGCTCTAGATCGCTCTGGATCGCTCTGGATCGCTCTGGATCGCTCTGGATCGCTCTAGATTGCTCTGGATCTGTAATTGGGTTTGCGTTTACGTTCTAACTTGCTGAACCCATGCATTTTTGTTGGGAGAATAGTTAGATATTTAGAAAAAAATACACGGCACACAAGCTTGTTTCTTATTCACGTCTTGCACACAGTTCAACAAGTTTAGACAGTAACAGTTAATCTGACAATGATGATAAACGGACGCCGCTTCGTTTGACTTTTCGGGAGAGATCTTTCACGTAACTTCGATATATATGACACTGTTCCAATGACCAAGGAGCGACTCGAGCCAGTGACATGCAATCCCTTCGTCACGTCTACCAGAGAGCGGTGTCACTTAGCTCTGTTCATTATCTACAGCAGAGGTTCTCAGCGTCAACGGTATGGTCATCCCTTTCAGGGACGGATTCTTTTTTATTTTTGGGGGGGATCCAGTGACGAGTTTCCCAATATCTGTTGAGCGGACGCAGCAGTAGCAGACCATCGAGGTTGAGTTGTTGACGGTAGGGATGGGGTAGAGAGCGCCTCATCAGCACGTCTGCAACTATACGTATGACCGTTTTTTTGGGGCGGGGAGGGGGAAAATCATGGTTTCAGGACCTTTGGGTGGGTAGTAATGGTTCCTTTGTCCCCTGCATCCACCCCTGACCGTTTTTTATGCAGAAAATGGCTCGTTACACCCTCACCCACGGCGCAAACAACGATTCCTCGGCTTCAAGCTATGCGGTACAGCATAACTTCGGGCGTTTACTATTAGTGCCATCTATGAACATTAATATAAGTAGACATGAGTAGTGTTGCTCCCAATCTAAGAGTGCGTTCGGAGCGGCCGTTTTTCCACGCATTTCGCAAAATATTTCGTAATTGGTCGTTTGGTGAGCACATAACGAGGAAATTCGCGCGGGATTTTGCGAAATAACGTGGAATCGCCAGGACATGTCACGACGTTTTTTTTTCTTCTTCAAGGATGGCAGCCTTCATTTAACTTTGTGGTAAGTGCAAAGCCGATCGATATATGATTATATATATTATATATATTTTATATATATACTATATATATATATATATATACGTGATCTTATATATATATAATATATATAGATATATATCATTATATATATATATATGTATACTTCGGGCGCCACCTTTTTATTAAGTCTGCTCCTTCAGTCTTATTTGATGTAATCGAATGCGCTGATCACGAATATGACAGTTATTTTGCCAAATTATATTTTTCGGGTGCCCCAGACGAAAAAAGGTCCGCGTTTTCGCGTTTTCTGTTGTTGTTGCAATACATAACTTAAAACTAACTTAGCCGTGGGTCACCGAATGTTCATTTACATCACAGTCAATAAAGAATATACTCTGGTGAATCGAATGGTACCAAATGCGTCGCTCTATGTCATTTCAAAGTCATATAATTCGACTTTTTCTCCAACCCCTTTTTGTTGAATTTACATGTAATTCCGTTTTTTGGGCAATAGATGGCGGAAAACCATTGGCGAAGATAAAAGCAATTGAAACAAGGCAAGTATGCAAGGAGCTGTAAGCAAAAGAACTCTCAAAGATGCGGGAAGTTCAATAGGCAACATAAACTGTCCCTAGACCGAAACAAATACACTCGTTGCAAACAGCGTTGCTAATATTGACACAATGCTGCAACATGCACTCACAGAGCTGTTTTGTGAATTAAGCTGTTAACTGGCACAAGTCTTCTACATTGCGCTGCATATTGCGTAAGCCTAGATGAATCTAACGTAAACATGAAGCAAGGAAACAGCTTGTGCTCAAAGCCAGATACACTTTATTGTGTAAGCGGCGTTTGCCACTTTCTTTTCTGCAACATTTATAATCATTCTCTTTCTGAACGTTCTTAATTTTTCTGAAGCGCTTCCTGGTTATTTGGCCGCTGTGCCTTGAAGAGCAGTCCGACATCAGTTACTTCTTCTACAAGGGGCTCGACGTCCACTATCCTCGTGTATGTCAGTGCCTCTGTGCTAATCACTAGTTCCCGAAACAGCCGAACCTGCCCGCCGCCGTCGGCGTTCTTTGCAGTGCGACCAACAGACTGGACTAGCTCCACTGCTCTACTTGAACTCCGGGTGCGCTATGTGCGACTACGTGTTGCACTTGGTATTTTTTAGGACGACCTCCAGGTTTTCCCCTTTGGAGTACTCTTTTTGCCGGCGAAGAGACTCGCAGATGTGGCAGGTACATGCATGTACGGCGTCTGGCTTCTGCTTGATTTGCATCCCGACAGGCACGGAGGTAGCACATTTTCTGGGTGGCGCACCCGGAGAATGTACTGCACGTGGTGCTGTGCGACTAGGACGCTGCAGTTCGACCAGAAGCACTGGCAAGGCCATGTGTAGGAGGTAGAGTCATCTGGTGATTTTACGTGATCATGACGTCAGAGCGTGACGTCACGTGTTTCCACCGGCCTCTTCCGCCATTGTAGTTAATGCTATTTTGAGAGAATCTAGCTCGTAAAGTCAAAAAGTTACATAAAAATAAAAGACAGCATAGGAAAGCCCATAAGAAGGCAAATCGAAATGATGCTGTGTTGAATCTGCTCCAGACCCATATCTCGCGCCGTGCCGGGTGTAAACTTGCAAACTTTTGAACTTGACCTAAACCACGTGAAATTGGTATGAATCTACGCGTCCTGAGAACACAAGCACGATGACATTAAAATGTTTGTTGTAACTTTATTTGCTAAAAAGTTATTTGCGAAAAACTGTTTTAACCGACCGCAAACGACATGCGCCAGAATTGACTACTAGGGTGACGTCATAAGTTTTTCTGGACACGTTACGGAGATAGCGATGACACCCCCCTGAGCAGTGGAGCTCATCCAGTCTATTCGACGCACCGCAGAGAACGCCGAAGGCATCGGCCGGGCAGGGTCGGCTGTTTCGGGCACCAGTGCAGTGATAAGCACAGAGGCACCGTCATACACGGAGCTGGTGGACGTTCAGTTCCATGTAGAACAAGGAACTGATGTCAAACCGCCCTTCAACAAGGACATGCAAGACTTCTTGTTTTGTTTCATTTCGCTTCGGCCAATAAACCAAGAAGCACTTAAAAAATAACAACTTTCAGAACGAGAACGATTATTAATGTTGCAGGAAAGAAAGTGGCAAACGCCGCCTACACAATAAAGTGCATGTTGTTTTGAGCACAAGCTGTTTCCTTGCTTCATGTTTACGTTATATTTATCTAGGCTTACGCAATGCGCAGCGTAATGTAGAGGAGTGCAGTGCAGTGCCAGTCGAGGGCTTAATTCACTTAATAGCTGTAAGTGCATGTTGCTTCATCGTGTCAGTATTAGCAACGCTGTTTGTAACGAATGTATTAGTTTCGGTCTAGGGACAGTTATACGTTGCCTAATGAACTTGCTGGATGTTTGTGAGTTTTTTGGTTATAGTTCCTTGCACACTTGCCTTGTTTCAATTGCTTTTATCTTCGCCAATGGTTTGCCGCCAACTATTGCCCAAAAAACGGAATTATATGTAAATTCAGCAAAAAAGGGTTGAAAAAGTCGAATTATATTACTTTGAAAAGACATAGAACGATGCATTTGGTACCATTCGATTCACCACAGTATATTCTTTATTAACTGTGATTTTATCGAACATTTGGTAAACCACGGCTAAGTTATATATTTGAAAAAAATATAGAAAAAATCGCGAAATCGCGGACCATTTTTCGTCCGGGGCCATCTAAAAAATTAGAATTTGGCAAAATAACTGTCATATTCGTGATCAGCGCATTCGATTGCATCAAATAAAACTTAAGGAGCAAAGACTTTGGAAAAAGCGCACAAAAGAGATCACTTTAATGTATGCATATATATACTTATTTACTCCAAGTAGGGTAGTTACCCGTATTTGAGAGTCACTGCTCTATGCAGTATATGAACAAGTGGTCAGGAATTGAGATGAGAGCGGAAGTCGTATTGTTATCGCGTACAAATATGTGTTAGTCCGGAATTTGAGAAGTGGATGAGCTGTTCTCTTTCCAACTTCCCAAATAGAACCTCAAAAGTTCCTTTGAGTTAGCAAACATAGCGAAACTTAGACTCGATCCCAGTAGGTAGGTATGCAGTATGCACCTAATCCATTGTATTCTACCAGTAGGTATATTAATACATTAACAGTGTTATGTAATGCTCCGATTCCATCCGTCTCGGTTCCATATCAACTCGATACCATTGTGAACGAGGAACACATCTGAAGCGCGGAATACGATATATGAGATGACGGCTGCGATTCAGTGTCACTGCATCAATGCGGAATGGGGTGAAGACTGAAGACTGAAGAGTATACGAGCTGCTGAGCGAACTGTTGAGCGCTTCTCTGCGAGCAGCACTGGCCACCGGCCGCTGGGTTCAGTGAACGATGGTGTTCGGTATTGACTGCAATATAAGCCAGCATGGGTTGTGACTTGGTGATCGGACGAGCCGTCACCAGGGCCCGGAAAGTGGTGCTCAGCCGGTGCTGCTGGGTGTGATTTAGCATGCCAGCTAAGTGCAGTGCCTGACCGCCGTTTGGGGGTCATGGGCCGGTTACGATTGATCACCGTCAGCATGATATGGGCCCGCTCATCGGCCGCTTGACATCAGCAGTGGCGCGGCGTATTGGAGGATTGGAGCAGCCGATGGCCGCGGGGGGGGGGGGGGCTGTTCCCGCTGACTCGTCCCCAGCCTCAGTCGGTCAGCGCCGACCGTTAGTGGGTATGGTGGCTGGAGAGACGATGTGACCGCCCAGGAGCCATATCACTTATTCAAATGAAGGCGTCACCGCGGGAGACACAGAAGCCGCTGACTTTAGAGGAATGGATCACAGAGAAGGCGGATTTCAGATGTGATGGATGGGAGATATACGTAAATACGCTTATTTTTCATTAAAGTTTAATAGTGGCGTGACCCTAGAAGATAATGTTGCATGTCATTATCGTGTGTTGCGCTGACGGACTCTATTGAGATCTCCACCTTCGACAAGGTTCAATATTTTAAAATTTGACTGATGAAGCTATCAACTCATTTCAGTGAGCACATGGACACTGGCATATGTCATATACACAATAACGCTTCTGAATGGACAATTAACGTTCAGGTGATGTAGGGGGCTAGGGATGTCCACAGAACAGAGCAGAGAAGAGTAAAAGCTGCCCCACACTGAGCCTCGCATGCGGGTGCGAGTCTGCGGAGGTGGCAGATATTGTACTCACTTTGAGGTAGTTGGGTCGGGGTGGCGTGTGTCTTGCGTGTCAGAAAGGTTGTAGAATGGCACGCCAGATGGTAATATGTGTTAATATTGTCAATTTCATTCTTTAATTTTAGAGAATACGCTCGCGGGATACAAACCACGCAACCTCGCATGCAAGGCTGCGTGGTTTTCATCCGCGAGCGTTTCTTGAAGATTAAATAATTAAATTGACAATATTGACTCATATTATTATCTGGTGTGCCAGTCTACAAACTTTCCGACACGCAAGACAACCCGCCACTCCGACCAACTAGCCTCAAGTGAGTACAATCTCCATTCGCAGACTCGCACCGCAGGGCGAGGCTAAGGTGCCCCACACTGAGCCTCGGCATGCCCAGTGCGAAGTCTGCGGAGGTGGCAGATAGTGTACTCACTTGAGGAGTTGGATCGGGGTGGTGGGTGTCTTGAGTATCAGGAAAGATGTGGACAGGCACGCCAGATGTGATATGTTCAATATTGTCAATTAATTTCTTAATTTTCCATAAGCGCTCGCGGGAAGAAAACACGCAGCCTCCAGCAGGTTGGCGTGGTTTCATCCCACGAGCGTTTTGGAAAATTTAAATAATTTAAATGACCCAATATTGACACATTACCATTTGGACGTGGCCAGTAGCAACCTTTCGAACACTCAAGACACCCACCACCCCGACCCAACTACTCAAAGTGAGTTACAGATATCTGCCACCCCGCAGACTCGCACTCGCATGCGAGGCTCAGTGTGGGGCAGCCTTTAGTGTGGGGCAGCCTTAAGAGTATACCGCGGAGTTCTGTATCGGTGCCTTGGGCCTCTGCATATTGTGAATGGGCTTATTTGCCTATAGCAGTGATTCTCAATTAAATGGGGGTT
The DNA here is from genome assembly GCA_014673585.1 of Semibalanus balanoides. Taxonomy (NCBI): domain Eukaryota; kingdom Metazoa; phylum Arthropoda; class Thecostraca; order Balanomorpha; family Balanidae; genus Semibalanus; species Semibalanus balanoides. Next base: position 34,824 of record VOPJ01015619.1, on the reverse strand, counting down.
ATCACCCCAGGTGAGGTAATTGAGCCTTCGACCGGGTGAAATGGCAATTGAGCAGCTAAATGACAGATAACAGCGGATTCATTTAATGATCGCGCACAATGCACTTACATGTATCCTAGTATATGTTTAACATTGTCAGCACATTATTGTAAAGAGCATCACGCATTTATTATAAGCAAACATTAATTACAAATGGTGTTCAGCCATGTATTTCCGTTTAAGCATCGTTTTACGCTGGTTATCACTGCTTTAGAGTGACTATACACGGCACACATGTCTCTACCTACACCCTCGTCCCTAGATGACTACCAGTAGTAAACGCCTTAAAGGGAATAGTTCACCTTGAAAAAACGAGAAAAAGCTCCGAAATGATGAAGAGAAGCAAGAAATTAAGTATCATATTACTAGTAAGTCAAAGAAACCTATATTTACGCGGAAAAAGCAAATTTAAATGTCAATTATTTTGGGATAATTCATATTGTTTTCCTCAAAGTAATCCGAAATAAGCTGGCTAAGAAGTACGCAACGTCATCGATTTAGTGAGGGATCGTGTCGTATACATGGTGGTACTTGCCCAAGTACTGTTGAAGATGGCCGGAAAATACAACCTTTGAAAACCATCACAGCTACTTGCTTTAAGTAGGTATTCGTCACTATTATATTTCACTATGAAAGTGTAGAAACTGTCGCCACCTCGCTCACTGTTCCGTGCTCTGGGGGCGTCCGTCTGGATTATGTGTCACAACTCACAAGGTCATGACGGTCTACACGTCACTGGCGTACCGGGTCTCGCGGGTCGGCTCCTTATCACTCAGCGGGCGGCTGCGCCGCGGGGCGACCAAATCAAACAGCGGCACGCGCGTACTGATACGAGGTGGGGTTCGGTGATGGGACAGATCAACAATTTGTACGCGAGCCTGGAACGTTCAGGCCAGCGTGAACGCTACGCATAACTTCTAACAGAACGTTGTTAAAAAAATGTTTTATAGAATATTTAAACATCAAAATCACTATGCATAGCATTACCTGACAAAGTTCATTCTTGCCATTAAAAGAATGAGGTACTGAAACAGTATGGTTTTGTCCAGCACTTACACTTTCCCCAAGTCTTACGTCATCTGCGCGTTCATAATCATACGTCAAATCTGCCAAATCAGCTAATCAGCGATTGGAGTTACCGGGTATACCCGATCCCGACTTTTAGGACTGAATATTAAATAATTAAGAGGTTTCATGGAAAATGTGAAAGCGTCACAAGTCATTTTCGAGCATGCGCCACAACTTGGGTTGGCTATCTCAACTCAAAACCCTTTGTTAAAGGTGAACTATTCCCTTTAAGTTATGCAGTACCGCAAAGCTTAAAGGGAATAATTCACCTTAAAAAAAAACGAGAAAAAGCTCAGAAATGATGAAGAGAAGCAAGAAATTAAGTATCATATTACTAGTAATTTCAAAGAAACCTATATACGCGGAAAAAGCATATTAAATGTCATTATTTGGTGATAATTTCAATTTTTTCCCTCAAAGTAATGCGAAATCAGCTGGCTGAGAAGCACGCACGTCACGATTTTAGTGAGGGAATCCGTGTCGTATACATGGTGGTAACTTGCCCAAGTACTTGTTTGAAGATGCCGGAAATACAACGCTTTGAAAACCATCACAGTACTTGCTTTAAGTAGGTATTCGTCATTATTATATTTCACTATGAAAGTGTATTGTCCACCACCGTCGCTCACTGTCCGTGGCCCAGTGGTGGCGCCACCATAGGGGCAGGGGTGGCAGACTGCCACCTCTACCGTGACACAGGCAGTGGCGGCGCCACCATAGGGGCAGGGGTGGCAGACTGCCACCTCTACCGTGACACAGGCAGTGGCGGCGCCACCATAGGGGCAGGGGTGGCAGACTGCCACCTCTACCGTGACACAGGCAGTGGCGGCGCCACCATAGGGGCAGGGGTGGCAGACTGCCACCTCTACCGTGACACAGGCAGTGGCGGCGCCACCATAGGGGCAGGGGTGGCAGACTGCCACCTCTACCGTGACACAGGCAGTGGCGGCGCCACCATAGGGGCAGGGGTGGCAGACTGCCACCTCTACCGTGACACAGGCAGTGGCGGCGCCACCATAGGGGCAGGGGTGGCAGACTGCCACCTCTACCGTGACACAGGCAGTGGCGGCGCCACCATAGGGGCAGGGGTGGCAGACTGCCACCTCTACCGTGACACAGGCAGTGGCGGCGCCACCATAGGGGCAGGGGTGGCAGACTGCCACCTCTACCGTGACACAGGCAGTGGCGGCGCCACCATAGGGGCAGGGGTGGCAGACTGCCACCTCTACCGTGACACAGGCAGTGGCGGCGCCACCATAGGGGCAGGGGTGGCAGACTGCCACCTCTACCGTGACACAGGCAGTGGCGGCGCCACCATAGGGGCAGGGGTGGCAGACTGCCACCTCTACCGTGACACAGGCAGTGGCGGCGCCACCATAGGGGCAGGGGTGGCAGACTGCCACCTCTACCGTGACACAGGCAGTGGCGGCGCCACCATAGGGGCAGGGGTGGCAGACTGCCACCTCTACCGTGACACAGGCAGTGGCGGCGCCACCATAGGGGCAGGGGTGGCAGACTGCCACCTCTACCGTGACACAGGCAGTGGCGGCGCCACCATAGGGGCAGGGGTGGCAGACTGCCACCTCTACCGTGACACAGGCAGTGGCGGCGCCACCATAGGGGCAGGGGTGGCAGACTGCCACCTCTACCGTGACACAGGCAGTGGCGGCGCCACCATAGGGGCAGGGGTGGCAGACTGCCACCTCTACCGTGACACAGGCAGTGGCGGCGCCACCATAGGGGCAGGGGTGGCAGACTGCCACCTCTACCGTGACACAGGCAGTGGCGGCGCCACCATAGGGGCAGGGGTGGCAGACTGCCACCTCTACCGTGACACAGGCAGTGGCGGCGCCACCATAGGGGCAGGGGTGGCAGACTGCCACCTCTACCGTGACACAGGCAGTGGCGGCGCCACCATAGGGGCAGGGGTGGCAGACTGCCACCTCTACCGTGACACAGGCAGTGGCGGCGCCACCATAGGGGCAGGGGTGGCAGACTGCCACCTCTACCGTGACACAGGCAGTGGCGGCGCCACCATAGGGGCAGGGGTGGCAGACTGCCACCTCTACCGTGACACAGGCAGTGGCGGCGCCACCATAGGGGCAGGGGTGGCAGACTGCCACCTCTACCGTGACACAGGCAGTGGCGGCGCCACCATAGGGGCAGGGGTGGCAGACTGCCACCTCTACCGTGACACAGGCAGTGGCGGCGCCACCATAGGGGCAGGGGTGGCAGACTGCCACCTCTACCGTGACACAGGCAGTGGCGGCGCCACCATAGGGGCAGGGGTGGCAGACTGCCACCTCTACCGTGACACAGGCAGTGGCGGCGCCACCATAGGGGCAGGGGTGGCAGACTGCCACCTCTACCGTGACACAGGCAGTGGCGGCGCCACCATAGGGGCAGGGGTGGCAGACTGCCACCTCTACCGTGACACAGGCAGTGGCGGCGCCACCATAGGGGCAGGGGTGGCAGACTGCCACCTCTACCGTGACACAGGCAGTGGCGGCGCCACCATAGGGGCAGGGGTGGCAGACTGCCACCTCTACCGTGACACAGGCAGTGGCGGCGCCACCATAGGGGCAGGGGTGGCAGACTGCCACCTCTACCGTGACACAGGCAGTGGCGGCGCCACCATAGGGGCAGGGGTGGCAGACTGCCACCTCTACCGTGACACAGGCAGTGGCGGCGCCACCATAGGGGCAGGGGTGGCAGACTGCCACCTCTACCGTGACACAGGCAGTGGCGGCGCCACCATAGGGGCAGGGGTGGCAGACTGCCACCTCTACCGTGACACAGGCAGTGGCGGCGCCACCATAGGGGCAGGGGTGGCAGACTGCCACCTCTACCGTGACACAGGCAGTGGCGGCGCCACCATAGGGGCAGGGGTGGCAGACTGCCACCTNGGGGGTACGACCCCCTTGGCGTTTGGCCCTTAATTAAGCTAGAGCTTTGATTACAAAACGAGCGTGTTGCTTGTAATGAGAGGATGTCATTGACATTTAATTTTAAGGTGCTGGATCATTAAGTGACCTCTGAGGTTATGTCAAAGACCAAAATGTAATCGAATCGTAAATGTGTAAAATATTAACACAAATCGATCTAAAATGGAAAAGGAATATTTTATAACGCTAAATAGATGCCAAATTTGAAATCTAAGTCGCAAAATGACCTAAAAATTTATCAGCAAAAACAAAATCATGTCAGGTCATCTGAGGTCAGTGACCTCGGTTGACCTATGAAAGAGCATGACCCCAGTGGAACATATAATTATGTAAAATGGTTCCCAGATTTGAAATCAGCGTCACAAACTCCCCTAGAAACGGACAGAAGGCAAAACAAGACATCTGAGGTCATCGGAGGTCAGTGACCTCGGTTGACCTCTGAAAAGGTCAATCGAGATCGCAATCTCTGCAGAATCCACAACTGTCACTTAGCAACACCTTTGCATATGGTCCTGAACGACAAACACTCAGAAACTGCACATGTTTCAAGGATCGATACTACCGGACGCAAGTTTCGCCAAACACGACGTTGAGAAACAGGTCAAAGGTCATGGATTATACGGGTTAGAAGTTCGAAATTTTCAGAATAGGTGTTAAATTATTTCAAAGTAGGGTTTTAAACGTTTCATCGCGATCGGTTGATAACTACGCGAGTAATTCCGGAAAAACCGAGGAGGGTGGCATCCCCCCCCCCCTACACTGGTGAGGGTTAAACGAGCCTCAGATCATGAAACACAAAATCCAGGGACCGACATCGCAATGTGTTGTCTCTATCTTGCCTTTGTCTTGCATTATGTAGATAAAAGGTACTTTCAACATACATTTTACCTATAAGCAAACATAGAGATTGTAATTAAATCTCCTATAATACAAAATTAGCAAGAAGTAGGTGCGTACCGGCTTGCCTGGATCCCGAAGCTGGATCTGGAAACCCAATGGCTCACTCAGCATAAAATACATCAGGATTTGGGATCTATGTGGATCCCTCGGCTTATTGTGTGTCTGGATCTGGTGTCCCATGTGGATCCCGGGGCACAGGGCAGGGGCACAGAGATCCGGATCTCAGCTGTATCCTAGGATCCATCCAGGTACATGTCTGCTGCCAACGCACGTTCCAACATTGCTAAACCGCTGATAATATTTTTGCTTCTGTAGAGGCATTTTGCGTTATTGTCAAGTCCTTTTTTTCGCATTTCGCTGACTTCATGTCTGATTACTTATGATATTTGTTTGACAATATTCAGAAATGGTTTAATAGTGTATCAGTATGGAAATGTCACAAACCCCTTGGCTTGCATTCTGTTGACGATGCAAAAGCTCACAAGCCGGCGGTTGTGGTACATGACAAAGAACGGGAACGACTGAAATCAGCCGAAATTGCCACAAGGTAAATGGCCGACCAAGGAAGGTACATAGTACATACCCCCGACACCATGTCAAATAATGATTCAACTCTGTCTGCAAACGGACATTGTGAGGATAGCGAGTGGTCGCATCTATTGTGCACTTAGGTGTGTCTGGCTCATTTCTCCCCCTTTTTACTGATGCAATATTTAGTTATGCTTGAAATGCATGGTCTAATTAAACGCACGGTCACATACAAATGAAGACGCTTTTCGTTAAAGAACAGTTCGCATGACGAACAGTTGATGCGAATTATTGTATTTTGAGCTGTAACTGAACTTTTGCATCGCCTTCTCATCTGAAATAGACAGCATTCGACTTATAGCAGCAGCTTAAATGAAATGTGTCTACTGTTTTGGAATGTCAAAAATATGTGTACCTATTATGGTAAGAAGCTATTGGCTTGATTGTTGGATGCGATAAAGTTCACATGTGGGACCCTTTCATTTGAATTTTCACTTACATTCTATTAAAACGCAAGGTCAACTAATTTTAAGATAAGGTTATCCTTGTTTAAAAAAAAACATTGTTTTTATGAACCCAAAATATTGATACCTTACAAAATTGCCCCCACCCCATTGCTGTTCTCAGGGCCCACTCCTTTCACAAAATATTAGCCTTTAAGCAGGCTTCATGTTGAGCTGTCAGCCGAGTTCCGAAAAAGGTGACACGAGTACAAAGACGCGGACATCGGCACCCGAAAGCTGCTCCAGTGGCGCCCAACTTGCTGGACGGAAGAGCTAATAGTGAAGACCAGGCCAGGACCATCTTCCCAGGTTGACCATCCCCCGCTCCTTCAATCCATAGGAACCATTTCTGCGCCGAAAAGTCGTTCTGGCTTCTCCCTCTTGCTGCTTTCAAACTAGAGGTGGCAAAAGTGGATATTTTTGGGAACCAGACCCGAACCGGTCCCAAAAGCTGAAAAATGGACCCAGTATAAACCAATGCAACGACAAGTTGGACCCAGCGACCATTCAGCAAAATGTATGTCTCGCAACTACATAATGACAATGCTGGCAACTCTACGATTTAGTGCAAGTCACATTAGTCTTAGTTAGATTGCAAAATACAAATAAAGTTTGAATAGAGCCACACAGCACAACAGAAACCTGGCGTATACAGTGTTCCTCTTTCGATAACAACAAAGCAAGAAACATCAAGTTGACCCAGTCTGTACACCGGTATCATTTTGGCGGGACCCAGTCAGAACAACCTGCGGTCCAGACTGGGTCTAGAGACTGGTTCCTCGGGTCCACGTTTTGCCACCTCTATTTCAAACCATTTGCACTGTAACCAGTTGTTTGTTACAGTTTGGTTCATATGTATTTATACAGTTAACTATAATTATCTTATGTATCTACTATTCAACGCTGACTGCCACCGGTCATCGTTGGCAGTCAGCGTTGGCAGTTGGCACTCATTTACTGATGAGTGATCAGCCATCAGGCTAATGCAAAAACTAAATTCATTTCAATGTTTCATCATACCGAGATGTTCAACCTGCACCAGGGAAAGGGATTAAGTACCTGAGGCTCGGCTCAACTCACGGTCTGGTTCCAATATTAAAGTTTAGTTTTCCACGACCTAAAAGTAAAAATCTAACGCCGTTTCGCGGCGTCACATCGGAAGCGATCATACAAACTAAGCCATCGTCATCGTCTTCGGTTCGTCGTAGCGATGAATTGAATGAATCACATTTTTAGCTTCTTATCCTCTACAAGGCCCACGGCCTTTATGTATGGGTTGTATTGGGCTATAGGGACATATATAGAGACACACGTGCAAATTTCGCGCCGCCTGGCTGCGTTAAGTAGCAAGCACCTACTATAACATGAACATTTACATTAAAGATGCTCCATATGCTGAAAAACACGCATACGACTGAGGGGTGTACTTTTTCCGTCATTTCAGCTGAAATGCTTACAAATTAGCGACGACACCCCTCCCCATAAGACGTGAAGAATCCGCCCTTAGCGCTAACGGTATGATGCAAATTTTTATCGATATTTCGATATTAGTAATGCTCCTAGTAGTGAATAAGCCTTCTGGGGTCTACCCGATAACTTTTGCTACCAGCCAGTTCCATTTTTTTTTGTGGAATATTTCAGCAACTAGTGTGAATCTGGAAAAAAATGAGAGGCATGGTTCGATTCAGAAAACTATGTTCTACAAGCCAGTGTCAATAACCCCAAATAAACGATGTCAGTAGACAGTGACACATTCCCTTAACTCGGATATAAATCTTTCACATCTGTTCTGCTACTTATATGTCATTCGCATCCAATTACACTAATTATCATTGCTTCTCCGAAGCCCTTCCGCGGAGCGATGAAAGCCAGGTATGGGAAGTTTCCGATTGACAATTCCTGAAATGATGCTTTCTTTGCCTGCTTCATTCCCGATTAAAACGTCGCGGAAAGTAATAGTGCTTGTTCGACCTATGTATGTTTACGGAAAATGAAATGTCCTTGTTAGTCCTTGTACTCTTGCAAGTAGGCAGCAAAATGTGTTCGAAAACGCATATCCCAGGTTTTTACAGTTGTGTTTGTCTGGGAAGGGTAGTTACTAGGCCTCAGCCAAGCACTGCTCGAAACAGGCATGGCTTTCGAAAAATAGGGCGAAATCTCTGAATACTTGGTCAAAGTGGCCTTGTCGAAACCAACGTCACTTTGATGACCGTAGTTGCGGCATTCGGCCACCTAGGTCGCGAGCGGCGTGACCACTCGCGAGGTCAGATCGGCCCCGTTATATTCTGAGCTTATTTGCAGTTCATAATACCGACACAGATGCCTCAACCTGTTCTGATGGTGTCAGTTGCTCTGGATTTTGCATCAACTTCTATTCCGGTTTATCCCAGACCCCGCATTGTATGCACAAGTACTATGATGTATGTGTGTCAATGTATTCGATGAGAACGAGCTTATGAATTCATGCTTCCTCCTTGAGTATTTGGAGAGTGAAGGTAATATTTAAATTGTGGGAGAATAAAATATATGTGCAGGTTCTGTTTGTCCCTACCGGGGACAAACAGAACCTGCAAACAGAAACAGAAACAGCAAACAGAAACAGAAACCTGCAAACAGAAACAAAACACTGTGCAGGTTCTGTTTGTCCCTTAGGTTCTGTTTGTCTGTTTGTCCCTTATGGGGCTCCGCCACCGGGGGGACAGGGAAGACGTGTCCCCCCAACATTTTCGGATTTTAACATTAGGCCCATGGGCGTTGCATGGAAAGAATGGACTTCAGAATGCCTCCGCCCCCCCCACCCCCCCCAACTTTCGGGAGGTGGCGTTGCCCTTGCTTATAGTCACTGTGCATGTTTGAAATGATCGGATAGCATGTCTAACGTGGCTGTACCACTCAATCCTGTGTACGGTGAGGTAGAGTTCACAATAGAGCCATTAAACAGTCTAAACAAAGCACGGTATAACACTCTGTATAAGGAATGCTGCAGCGGTGTAAAACTCATTGATGTTGCGGCGGAAACTATTCCTGCAAAAAACGTAGATTAGTATTTGCTAAGCCAGGCCTGAGTCCTTTTTTCGGGAACATTTTGGATCGGGCCACTTTGTGGGACTTTGTAACAGAATGTTAAGCATATTACTGGCCATTGTCCTTCCGGATAAGTTAACTTGAAAACCGATGGATAAGTGCACACACTGATCATTATATCGGTTCATGGAGCGAGGGATAGCAACTTCTGACTATCCAGTTGGCAGAGGAGCTGGTGACCTTCCATCCCTCTAGCCAGGTCTCTTCTATATAGGACGCACCCGTGCTGTAGCACCGACTCGGACGTCTCTCAGGTCTGAGGTCGCACCAGCAGCGCACTCCAAGTCCACAGTATCAGACTGGAAGGCAGCCCCAGAGCGCGCGGTGGGAGGTAAATGGCCACTGTTAATGTGCGGGCCGGAAGCACTGGGCCCTACCCTGTTAGGGAGGGGCTGCTGATTATATGCCGCCATTCTGCTGCCGCACCTCTGTCCCGCACACGTCACCGTCTCAGCCCCAGACGGCAGACTGCTGACCTGCAGAGGCAGACTGCTGACCTGCAGAGGCAGACTGCTGACCTGCAGAGGCAGACTGCTGACCTAGAAAGAGCGAAGACTGCTACCTGAGGAGGCAAGACTGCGTGACCTGGAGAAGGCAGACCGTGAAATCTAGACCCTGGAGAGGCGAGACTGCTGACCGCAGAGGCATGACTGACTTACTGGCGGAGGCAGACTGATTGATCCTGGGAGAGGCAGACTGCTGACCTGGAGATGGCAGGGGACTGCTGATCACTGAAAGAGGCAGAGCTGCAGCTGACCTGGTAGCAGACTGCTGACACTGGGAGGACCAGAACTGCTGACTGATTAGGCAGACTGCTAACCTGGAGAGGCAGACTGCTGAACCTAGGAGCAGGCCAGACTGCTAACCTGGAGAGCAGCACTGACCTGCACCTGGTTAGACGCAGAAAACTAAGCTTGACCTGGGAGGGCAGGACTGAACTAGACCCTGGAGAGGCAGACTGCTGACCTGGAGAGGCAGACTGCTGACCTGGAGAGGCAGACTGCTGACCTGGGGAGGCAGACTGCTGACCTGGAGAGGCTGACTGCTGACCTGGAGAGGCAGATTGCTGACCTGGAGAGGCAGACTGCTGACCTGGAGAGGCAGACTGCTGACCTGGAGAGGCAGACTGCTGATCTGGAGAGGCAGACTGCTGACCTGCAGAGGCAGACTGCTGACCTGCAGAGGAATTGTGAGAGAGCGCGGCCAGGCACCGTGCTTAACTGTGTTCAGTGCATAGTCTTTGTTGATAATAGTTATATAGATGCTTCTTACGTTTTTGACGTTGGTTGTATTCATAATATTGCATGCAACCACGCACACGCATCTCATCCCAGCGATCTACGAGGGTACACCTCGTAGATACACCTCGATACATCTCAATAGATATATATATATCCATACATCTCATCCAATGCAGCTTGTGTCATTCAATATGGTTATTTTGCAATGTTAAATAATTGAACTTCGAACAAGGAAGGAGTTTTAGGCAGGGTGCAGAAGCAGTTGCGTCAGCCGCGGTACCATACCTGAAAGCATTCAATCAATGGTCGAAGGGCCCCAATGCTAACATTATAAATTTGAATGTCATTCTTACCATGCAACGCCATAGGCCTCATGTTAAAATGCTAAATTATTGGTAGGTCCCTGGCCCCCAGGCCTAAGAAAACGACACTCATGGTCCAATGCCCTCTTTCTGCGACATGGAGCGTGCACTCACAGATGGATAATTTCATCGGTTATGATTTGCGGATCTTGTTCACGTCAATGGTCGGTAGTACCAGGCGCAGTACAGCTCTCACTTATCGTACTTTTGCCGTGACACGGTGGTCGCGATGCTGTTACTCAGTATTGAACTGTCTTGACGTCGCGTTGACGTCAACCAAGATGCTTCTATCAGCGATTGGAGGGAACTTTCCTTCATTTTTCCGGGCCCTTGGTCAAAAGGTCCCGAACGATTGTACGTTTGATTTGTCATTTTTACATGACGCGTTGGTTAGTCATGGACGTCCTGACAGAGTCATGATCTGTTGAAACTCGGTTATTGACGTAGTAGTGCCGATTATAGCGCGTGCCACTATCCAGTTCCGCCGGCAGTGGCTTGACGCAATCCACCACCATTCATACTCGGTCGATATTCGCACAGCACTGCTTCTGTGGCTGGCCGCCACTGACTCACTAACATCGCCAGGGGAACCCCGCGGCCCGCACCGCCTCCATACAGTATACGGCGTATAATCTGCCCATGTCGGAGCCCTGCGTCGTGGAGAAACCCGTGCTACCCGCTTCTGAGCACAAGCCGGTTACAGCACGATTGCGCAACGCTAGCGAGTGCCCCCGAATAGCTACAGTGTTGTGACGCGCCGCGTGCCGCCGGCTGCAGGGCTATCTGCATGGCTCTCCGGCCATGCAGATAGGAATGTGTCGCTATTTACATATCGGAGATTACGTCATCGCCGGCGTAGCATTGCGCAATGCGGCCCGGCAGATAGGGAATTCCGAGCTGAACAGTTATGCTGAAGTACCTTACAGGACTCTGCGAGAGATACCGCTCGGTGACGGCATGTTACGCCACGATAGGTAACGCAGCTCTCTGCCGTGTCGTGCTGGCAGCATAGGCGTAGCCAAGGGGGGGAAGGGGCAATTGCCCCCCCCCCTCCCCCTGAAAGTCCATGCGTGCCCCCTTGGCCAATGAGCCCCCTTTGGAAATAGGGCCCGAAGGGCCCTATTTTCTCTCTAATAACCACGCGAAGCGTGGTCTTTGGAGTTTTTGGAGCACCATCAGAGGCTCTTCAGAAGTCTTCAAGAGCGTTTTTGAGTCAGAAAAGCTACCCCCTCTAAGACAGCCCAAAGTGCCAAACCTTAGGCGGCCGCAGTGTTTCTTCAGGTGGCAACGAGAAGGCCCCCTCAAGGCGCTGCGTGCCCCCTTGAAACCATGTGCCCCTTTGGAATTAGGGCCCGAAGTGCCCTACTCTAATCTAAAGACACGCAAAGCGTGTCCTTTAATGAAATTCAAGCTTCAGTTTTTTTCCCGAGAGTTTTATAGGTACAGAGTGCCCCCTTCAGGTGCCTCGGGGTTTCATGGATGCAGAGCAAACTAAGGGCCTTTGGAACAAATCAACTGGACCTTACACATTTGGTACGTGCGGCCACGAGCTCAGCCACGACCTATCGACAAGGGGGGCACGGCATCCCCAGGGCCCCCTCAGCAAAGGCCCCCTCCCCGAAAAAAATGGTGCGAAAATAAGAATCTCCCCGGATTTAGGCCACTTTATTTTGCAGGGCCCCCAAATAGTCGCAAAAAGGGACGTCGCCGATCACTTTTTAGTGAAAAAGTCGGTCCATTGGGGGGCATGTGAACCCTGTGCCCCCCGTTAGTGCCTCAGTGCACAAAATAGGGCCTGTGCTCACGGTGCTTTTACACAATTTTGCCGTATTTCGCCGACCTGGCCAAATACGGCGAGTTTTTTTGGGGGCGATTTACCTGGGCTCCCCTGAAAAATAACGTTTTTTGATTTTTTTCGAAAAAAAATGTTGAAAATAGGCCCCTCTAAAAATTTAGTTAGCCAAATCCGATGAGTTTTTTTAGTGGGGTTACCTTGTGCCCCCCAACCAAAAATTCCCCCCGCCCCCTGAAGCGAATTCTGGGTACGCCACTGGCTGGGCAGTGCCACGGTAACCGGCAGCCCTCTGCCGTGTCGTGCTGGGCAGTGCCACAGTACCCGCCTGCTTCCTGTTCCGCCGGTCTCCTGCCAGTGACCTCTCACCTGGCATTCATATGATGACGACAATGCCATAATGTTCATAAAACCTCACCGCGTGCACCACTTCCTCGAGGGACAGCCCAGTCCTGGTGTGATATCCCGCCCGCTCGCGGGGGCAGCCCCAGCTCCTGTGTGCCCGTGGCAGCGAGGAAGACCAACACTGGCCAGCTGTGTGAGTGTGTCGGAGTCACGGCAGGGCCACCACCCTGCGCCGACCTACGTCAACGACCTGTGGGAGCACCCGGGGTCCATTATGTCATCAGCTGTGTGCTGGGTCTGGGTGGACACCTCAGAGAGCCCACCGACGGGTCCGGCCGGCCGGAGTGGCGGCGGCAGTCAGCTCTGTACTTTCCCAGAAAATTTCCTCTTGGGTCCCGGGCTGCGGCGCGGCTAATATTCAGTCTCGTTGATCTGGAAAGGCCGCCGGCGCACCATCGTCAACAGTCAGATAAGATCAGATGGCTGGGATTGCGCGCCGATTGGGCTGCACCACCTGTGCCCGCCTGTGTGCAAAACAGGTGTGCGGATTTTTAGCACGTCACGAGCGGGTGTAATTAATCAGATCCGGCCAATTATTAACCGGAACTGTTCAATTAATCAACGAAACCAGGCTACCGGATCTTAGAAGTTAGAACGGAGACCGGAGCAGTGTTCGGAGTGATTGGAACCGTTCGCATCGTGAATAGATGCTGCGATCAATGCCGGTAATAACCGGAACCAAGCTATTGGATCTTAGAACGGAGTCCGGAGCAGTGTTCGAAGTGATTGGAACGGTTTGCATCGTGAATAGATGCTGCGATCGATGCCGGTTTCTGGTTGCTGTGTGGTTCGATCGCGTTTGCTGGGACCCTCGTCGGAAAGTCATGAGGAGTCTAAATTGGCGGCATGGATTAGAGCTGTTCTTCGAGCATTTTCTGTGCTAATCTGCATGTCATGTAAAGCGGATGTGATTGGATTTCTTTCAAGGACGCTCCGCGACCTCATGTTCGTGTTTTGCTTTCCTCTCACATGTACGTAAATCAGGTGTTCTCTAGCAGGATAAAATGACATGCAAAGCGTACTTTTTCTCCTATAGTATGAATACACTTCACAGATCAATAGCATTCAAAGCTTGTAGACTTGTTCATTTCTAAGTATGGTCTCATCTATTTATAGGATAAAATGTCATCGGTAATGAAGGGCATTCGTGCATGAAGTGTGTATGTTCATTTGCAGGTACATGTGATGTAGCGTACTATATTAAAAAGTTATCCGAGATCTGATCCGTCACTTCCTTATGCCAATATTTCTGGTTATTTTGTAGTTTCCTTCTCTTCTCAACGTATTTCCGGGATGTATTATCCTGCTCTGGATTTTGTTGAAGGCCACTGTGTATTTTCGACCTCCCCAGCCAGCAATCCTGATCCGATTGCAAACGGGATTTCTGGGCCTCCGCTCAACCAGCCCGGTCGGGATGGGATCGGGATGGGTTCGGGATATGAAACACTTCGTACGGCCTGAGGCGGTCCGGAATTCCCGACTTTGCCCGTACGGCCGCTTGAGAAATATTGCACGTTCCTGAGCCACGAATGGCAAATACACTTGAAAACGTGCCATCCAAATTGGGATATCCCAACCTGTCCCACATGGCTGATTCGGAAATCCCGTTCGCTTCCGGATGCCTATGGTCTACATATGCGAATCGAAGTCTTGAATAATTGAATTGAATCAATTGAAGAATTGAAGCGAAGAAGCATTGGTGCGATAGGCACGAAGATTTCACCAAACGGCGGAGCCAAACGTCACCAGTGTTAAGGAACGGGGAAATGCCGTAATTGGTAGAAGTTAGGACTAGGAGATCTTTTTTTAGGAAAAGACTGTTTCGAACCGTTCGGACCATTGCGCAGCCATGTGATGAAGGAGAGGGAGAAAAGTGGGTCAAAATAGAACGCCGACCGGACAACCGCTCCGTGGACAGGCCCTTCCCCGCAGGACGAAGCTGCGAGGAGGATACCAAAATTGTGCTGCGCGACTAACACATTTATAGCAGAAATATACCTTATTAATGAATAAAGCCCAATAAAAACGTTATTTGAATGTTGTCTTGTTTTGCTCCAAATCTCTTGATAGTTGATTGTCCGTTAAATTAACGCTTGACCTTCTTTGCCGACCCAGTATCGTTAGCTTATGCAATGGAAAGTGTTTGCATCTGAATGACATACATATATCTGTGAATTTGCAGTCATCACTCACAACACAGCAGCGTCTCTGGCATGTCTAGTGTCGGTGTGGAATGGTGCGGAGCGAGCCACATTGCACCCATTGCGGTCAGCTTCAGAAGCGCCCGACCACCGCTGTCGGCGGATATTCAGACAAAGGGAACCTGACCACACGAGCGATGATCTGTCAGACAACCAAACTGGATTACCACCGAGAGTGTGGACTTAGGCGTCGGCCTCGCCCCGCTCAGGCAGCTTTGGGCACACATCAGAGAGAATGGACTGGTGACGGCATTAGCGATTATCACACATCACAGGGGAAAAAGACTGCTGAGAGTTACTGATGTTATCACACATCAGCAGACGGTGTTTACCATGTCATAACATTTAGCGGCGCCGGCGGGCGCCTGCGTACTCGGCGACAGCCTGAGAAACTAGCCGATACTCCGCAGGATTAAGGTTGTGTGCCGAAATACGAGGCTTTTATCCCGCTCCTTCATAATCTGAGAAACAGGTCTCAAGTCCTCAGACTTTGGTCCTGTTTCAAAGAAGGGAGCAATGTGCCCTCTTCCGTTGGATTTTGTATTGTCTGGTATGTACTGGTATGTACTGGTATGTACTGGTATATACTGGCAGGCTTCATTCATGTGTAGTTCCGTGACAAAGACCGTTATGCGTTATCAAACCAGTGAATTTAATAGCTGTTCTTACATAAGCTGAGTCTTAGCTGATAGAAGTACAGAATCGTGTTTTGAATTCCGGAAGCTCTTTGCAAGTTATGACTTCCTGTGGATTATGCGCTGCGGCTCTCAGTTAATAACGGGATCCTCGATGTCATCGCTTAGCAATGAAGGCTGTATTTTTAATTGTGTACTGTAAAGAGTGTTGTATGGGGTGCGTGTGGCGACTAAGTTCAATAATGAAAGTACCTTGACGTGTAGAGACTAGAGGGCCAGGAAAAATAGCAGATAAATTTCGCAGAAAGTGCAATTCGTAATATTTGCTCGAAGATATTTTCGAGTGAACTGATACACATCGTTTGAGGTCTCCACAACTGATCAGTTACATAAGGACTAAGCTCTTGTTTATCATTTTACTGTGCTCTACTATGACAGTGTTTGTTTGATTGGCGAAAAGAAAACGATCATTACCAATCGTTGTATACATACTTGAACCGTAGTTGAACACGACCTTTTGTTTGGAAGGTAACAGTTCAACATAACGTGAGATTAGAACTAAGATAACTAGGCTTTGCAGTCAACGACAAACCAAAGCATACATTCTTCACGTTTACTACTGTGCTTAACAGCCGTTTTCACGATGGATTATTGCGCTGAAAAGATTCTGAATCTTTCTGTGAAATGCGATATTGCGATATATATATTATAACTATTCATTAGGTATGAAAATATGAAATAAGGTCATAACAAGTTTATGATACAAAATTGGCCGTTTCTAAAGAATATATGCGTCTAGAGTCTATTCGTTAGTTACTCAATCTGGCAGCGTCATGTATTACAGGTCGGTCTTTGCATTGCGCAATGCTGTGCTAGAATCGATTCGCTGGCCATTGCATTGGGCGAGTCCATTATGGCGTCAGCTGAGGGGAGTCCGTTGAGCGACCAATAGTGTGCCAGGCCGCATATTGTTTTTGAATATTTTGAAAAGCTTAAGTCGTTAAAGGGACTGTCCCACCTTTTCAAAAGTTCTCAAATGTACGCCGCATGTGGTGCTAAAATTAAGTAATTTGCTGCCGAACACGATTTATGACATTTGTTGCTCACTAACAGTTTGCCTAATTCATAAAAATACCTTTTAATATTTGGCTGAATGACGTCATAGGAAGATTTTTTGGAAATAGAGAAAAACTTCACCTGCTATATGTATTGACTAGTTATGGCTATGTACAGCCAATGTAAACAAGTCATTTCAACAAACCATTGGGTAAAGAGAGATGACGACATCGATTAAGAGATTCCTAATGCTAATCACGATAGGGTTCTTTGTGGAGATGTCAAACCAAACTCAAATATTGTGATTCGACCTCGTGGTTGTTTAACTTATACCATACATAATTCCAATGCCAAGCACGGAAAATGGCTATCTCAACTCAAATATAATGTTAAGGTGGTACAGTCCCTTTAAGTCGTTGGAGATCTGGCATCACAACTAACCTTAAATGATTATCTTGCTAATGGTTGATAAAAATAACTTGAAAAGCTGATAGTGGTAGGTTTTACTATGGAACATACTAAACGCAAATTATTATTTTGGAGCAAAGTACACATATTGACCAGTATAAATATTTTGTCCTAATTGCTATTGACGTTGTTAAATATTATCTTGAAATTGTTAAAGCTTGCATCATTTACCTTAATACGTTTTCATGATCTTAAACGTTATTTTGAGCATAATTAGAAATTGTGGTAAATAAAAGTTTAACCTTATGCTCAATAATTCAATGTTGTAAATTAAAAGTTTAAAAACAAAAGTTTAAAAGTTTAAAAATTTAAAAAGAAACTGTAGTAAATAAAAGTTTAATCTCATGCTCAATAATTAAAAAATATGTGTGTGTTTTTTTTTTTGGGGGGGGGAGTGTTTGAGTAATGGACTAGTTGCAGGTTGTTTGGTGAATATTTGCAAAATAATGAGAAAAATGTGCAAATTAACGTGATACACATTAATTTGCATACAAATCAATATTTCGCGAGATATTTATATGTAAAAGTTTATTATTTATAAAGCACTTGATGTAGTGACGTCATTTAGCAATAATATTGCGCCAGCCTATGCAAAGCTGTTTTCCCGACATTTCCCGTGGCAAATGCAAATTGTTAAAGCGCTTTCCTCTGATTTACTGTTCAGAATTAATGGAGATTTATACATTGTATTCAAACACAACTTCTTCATCTTAATATCATATACAGTCACATTGTTCAGAAGATAAAAGCTCCGTTACGGCTGAGGCACAGCTTCTTGGCCCTCCACCCTCATACCCCAAGCTGCTTACGGCCACATGTCGGCGGGGATGGTCCGCACTGCAGCTCCCACGGCTGTCTTTAGATGCTCCCTGGTCTGGAGATTCTTCTTTAACACTTATAACTTGTTTAGCTACCTCCATAGGAAGTTGTTAAGTGGGCTCAGATCCGGATTCTGCCCACACTGAAACACTGCTCCAGAAACCACTTTCAAAATGCAACCGTGCCCTCAATGTTGTTTTTAAATAGCTTCTGTCGGGTCCAGAACTTGTATAGAAAGTATCTAGATTTTCCTTAGGATCCGTCTGGCTGTAGCGATCCGTTAAAATGACTTTTAACTGCCGTTAATATTACTGATTTGGTCACAAGGTAGAATTCCCCAATTTTTAGTTATGAGTTTGCTTCTGTTAAGTGGAGTGATTGCAAATTGAATCGCATCTGCTTAAATTCGCCATATCACGTGCTTTGATTTCCGTGCGATAAATATCATGTCTTCTTTTTCGATGAACCTCCATATAAAAATAAATGTGTCAACCGAAATGCTCAAACTTCCTCAGGTAACTTCGATCGCCTGAACTATTGCTAAATTGCGTCACGACCAATCAGAGAGCAGAATTATAAATTACGTAAACATACTTAAGTATCTAAAATGCTGATTATTCAGAGGAATTTATATTACATTGACAATATATAAAATATTTCAAATTAATTTGCGTTCCATCAAATGCATAAAACAGTGGGTTAGGTAAACTGCAACTAGTCCATTATCCCGCGAGTTTCTTTGTAATAGCCGTTTTCACGATGGATTATTTTGCGCGAAATGTTTTAAAACATCTTAAGATGTCTTGATATGTTTTAGTATGAAAGTTTTAGTATACGATATATTCCAAGAAGAATAAGTTTCTGATTTAGGCGATATTATCATTATTCAACAGTTATGGAAACATGAAATGAGCTCATTACAAGATTATAATACGAAATTGTCCGTTTCTAAAGAACATATGCGTCTAGAGTCCATTCGTTCAGTTAAGCATACCGCCATATTAGTTACTCAATCTGGCAGCCATGGATCACAGGCTGCCTTCGCATGGCGCAATAATGCGCTAGAAACGATTCGCTGGAGGCGAGTTCATTATGAGTCAGGAGAGTTCGCTTTGTTGAGCGACCAATAGCGTGCCCGAGACCGAGATGTTCTGAAAGGTGTCAGTAGGTGACTATCTGGCATCACAGCTAGCCTATACATAATTATCTTGCTAATTACCACCAAACCGCAATTTTGTAACATACTATATTCTTACCAACATATTAAAAAATTCTGAGAGACATTTTAAGACGAAATTCGCTTGCAAAAGTTATGTAGTTCAGGAAAGAATAAGTATACTAAAAATTTCATACTAAAACATTTCAAATTATCTTAAGATGTTTTAAAACATTCGTGCAAAATAATCCATCGTGAAAACAGCTATTATATTTATATCTCTATCTTGTGCGCTATGTTCGTCATATCCACTGAAGAAGGCCCACGGTCGAAAATATATTCTGGATTTTATTTAAATATTTATTAATTATTGAGCATGAGGTTAAACTTGTATTTACTACGTTTTCCAGTGATTTGCTGAAAATAAGCTTTGGTATGTAAGCTTTCGTGCTCGGAAAGCCTTCACACAAAGGTTTGCTGTAAATACTTGATATGCTGAACCAAATGCGATTAGGTGCTATGAGCCATGAGGTTGTACGTGCTTAGAGATGCATTCAAAATAGCATCTTTCTGGGTGTTCAGGTCTAAAGTTAAAACTCCCCAAATGTGCCGACATCTTTAGCAGCCAGTTTGCGGTATAACTGTGGCATTCAGCCGTGTACTTAACCCAAAGGAGCGTTGTATATTGCACCGGTTGGACCACCGCGTTGGCCCAATGACAACCATAACAAACCAGTGTATTTATGTATCATCTCTGCAGCTAATGAATGAAATGGTTGCAAAGTGCAGCAATCACAGTTTGCAGAACATGATGACTTTATGTTCAGATAATGAGGCCACTTGCTGACAATAAGCTAAAGCTACCGAATCGCATGTTCACGTCTTCCTTGCCAGGTAAGAATAGTTTTATTATCCTTACAACTTTGCTAATAAATTAAATACTCTGTCTTCGAGAAATCGCATCCAACATGCTTAGATGTTTTCCTACAGGCACCTAGCAACGAGGGTAGTATGCGTCATTCAGTAGCAATGAACAATATCGGCAAGGCATGTTAATGGGTTTTTGAAAGCCAAGACAAAGACAATGCTAACTATAATTGGTAAAAATGGCCGACACAATTTGTCGTTTACAACCATGTGAATTTATATCTTTAATAATCAGTTGCATGTTGCTTGATGTTTTTCTCAGTCTTTGTTAAACATACCGGAATTGCAATTATCAGAAATCCAGTTTATGCTCTGCTCAATGCTCCGAAGGGATACGAAGCTGCTTCGAGGAGAAATGATTTACTTCAATTATTAATGTGAGCATTGATGTTGGGCTTATACTTGTCAAATGTATTTAGTAAAGTTGCTCCAAAACACATTTGTGGGCTTAAGCTTCCTAGTGGTCATAAAGTGATCACATTCACTAGTGACATAAAGTACAATTGATTCTTGATTTAGTTTTTGCAACTTGTATAATTTCAAGACATTTGTACAAATTCCACGCATTTGTGTGCGAGTGACCTTTTACATCTATGAGTACTTGCTATACTATCGCAGGTTTGGCATGCTAAACATGCAACCGTTTTCAGGTCATTTGAGCTGTGCGACTTTAGACCGCAGTTACCATCACACAGTAGCTCTCAGCTTCTTGCGGAGGGATGGCTATTAGACCTTCTAATTGGACGCTATCTGATACCCGCCCACTTGGTAGCTATGCGGCAATGCCAACCTATCTCACGGCTCTCATGACGTGGATCAAACACCACAACCACGCTGGCACTAGACTTAGCCAGCATGCAAGGGCAACTTCCCTTCGATGGAAGGCATTTATCTTGCGGTTGATTTATTATGGACAGTAGGTACTACCTTTGTCAGCAGAATTCGGGGGAAGGTTAATGTGCTACCGAATGGACTTCGGTGAAATGCTACTTGGAAGTGTTGTCCGAGTGTTTGTGGAATAGTTCCGGAGATGAGAGGCCACTGAACTTATAAAAAAGACAAAGCCACAAGTCATGGGCAAACGGTTCGCTCAGACTACGGCTCACTCTTCAAGATATCGGTGGGCCAGCTTGTCAAAAGGTCGTACTTGTCACATCTGTACATTGTGGCCATTAGGGTAGGAACAGCTGAGGGGGGACCCCTCACTTTTTTTGCTGGAATATTGTATTTTGCTAGGTAATACAAATTATATAGCAGAAGGTTTGTCATGACGAGAAGAGCCCAAATCTGCAATGAAATATTTCATAGGGAGTTTGGTTTCTGTCATCAAGACGAGATCAAAGCTGCATCAAAGCCCCTCACTCTTCGTGACGTTTCTTCGTCCCTGATTGTAGATTAAACATGAGACCGTTTTCAGGTCATTTGAGCTGTGCGGCTTCAGACCACAGAACAGAACTACCAGCGCACAGTAGCTCTCAGTTTTCGCGGAGAGATGGCGTAATACCTTTTGATTGGACGCCATATATATAGTTGCTGGCCAACGGTAGCTATGCCAACCTGTCCAAGGCTCCCATGACCACCAAACGCCACAACCACGCCGGCAGTGGTCGCAGCCAGCCTGCAAAGCCGACTTCCCTTCGATGGAAGACATTTATCTTGCGGTTGATTTATGATCAACTGTGCTTCCTTTTTCAGCAGAATTCGGAAGAGGGTTATTGTGCTACCGAGTGTACTTCGGTGAAAACGTTATTCGAAAGTGTTGTCCGAGTGCTTGTGGGATAGTTTCGGAGAGAAGGGGCTACTGAACTAAAAAAAAAAAAACAGACAAAGCCTCAAATCATGGACCACGGCTCGCTCCAATGTATTGTCTTCAAGATGTCAGTGGGCCAGTTTGTCAAAAGATCGTACTCTCTCTCACATTTGTGCATTGTGGCCGAGCCGTTTGCGTCAATGGCTGTCTAATCCGAGAGCATCTCCCGCCCGAGCGGCAGAATACCACCTATTAAGTCATCGGTCACCATAAAACTGGTGCAGCGCTCGTGACGCTCGGTTGCTTCATGCCATTTCATCTGGCGTAGGAGAGCGAAAACCAGCTGCTGCAGCTGGGTGACAGGTCTCTCGCTTCAGCTTCCCACAGAGCGCTGGCGGCCCGGTAAAGCGGAGGGACTCTCCCGCGCAGGGCCGCAGATGAAAGGACCGCCGCGGCGCGAGCTGATGTCAACAGCGGCTGTCGTGCCGGCCAGATCGAGAATCACTACATACTGCCTGCATCAAGATCACGTGAAAGGGGACTAGTTTAGTGAATGGGACACCGGGTGGCGCTCGCGATGATGATGAATGTCGTGTCTCCACCCACAGGTCATGTCCGCTCTTCATTTGGAAGAACCATTGAAATATCTCTTCTAGGATATTTTGAACCTATTGATCGCGCAATTTGTTATGTTTAGGTCGGCAACATTGGATATAGAGCAATGTTTTTATAAATCATGAATGAATATACGTTATAACAAAGTTGCTATCATCTATTTTAAAATAAAGCTGCCTAGATGTCACAAGTAGAGACAATGCGAGTTTTCACTATGAAAGGAAGCAAACACATTTATTCCGTTGCTTGCCGAAATAGTTAGCATTTGTGGCCCAAATTCAACGTTCAGCGTAAATTTACACTATTTTGGTTGTTCAAAACGCAGTGGAGTTAAGTACATTTGACTTTCTGCAGAGTTGAATTTTTAGTTCAGGACAGCAAAGGTGTATCAAAAGCGGAATGCAGATGATGGTCACCAAAATAGTGGGTCCGCACAGATATATAAATAGCATATTTTAAGTATTTTCCTCCTTTATAGTAGCGTAGTTGTACCAACTCACTCTTCAATTATTGTGATGCTATCTATGAGACACAAGCATTGCAAGTGATATTTTTTGCAGCCCTGCAACTTGCCATGTGAAATGATAAAAATATTATAACTTTCGTGCTTCGCTCCCCTACAAAAATATAACTTAACAGATGAAGAAGACTATTGTTTCGGAATGACAACTCGAATTTAGAATATGAAAAAGTGTATGAAGCACTAACTCACGTTTTTTTTCTTACCTAACGACATGACTCCATCACACTACCTAAAAGAACGCTTATTTAATGATCACTGTTTATAGCTGAAATCAAAATTTTTACCAGTAAGACGCCTTAAACGGCGAAGGACGAGCGAGCCCGAATAAACCCGCGTCTATTTCGTATCCGCCCTTCGGAGGTTGGTTTTGTGCGAAGCATGCTTTTCAATCCTTTTTGCTATGTGTTGTTTCGCCGTCACAAATGGGTCCAAACTAAATCGATAATAGTTGTTTTCACGATGGATTATTTTGCGCGAAATGTTTTAAAACATTATACAATGTTTTAAAATGTTATAGTAGTAGCCGCTTTCACGATGGACTAGTTTGCGAGAAGAAAAAAAGTTTAAACCCTCGCCCTCCGGGACCGCGGGGCGAGGGCTAAGATCTTTCTCGCAAATGAGTCCATCGTGAACACGGCTACTGCCAAAACATTTTAAAACATGTTAAAATGTTTTAAAACATTTCGCGCAAAATAATCCATCGTGAAAACGGCTACTTTGAACTAAATAAGTTTTGTGGTGCTCTTTTGAACTTGTAATTATAAGCTTCATATTTGTAAGCAAAAGTAAGTTTTGGGTGGGTATTGGATGAATTTGACTGTGTTTTACAGCTGTATATTTTGATTTGTTTCGTTTGGTTCGGACGCTACAGCAGTGTAATGAAGGAAATATTCTAAAATCGGCAATGTGTAATCTTACAGATGGGTTTTACCAACCACCTATCGCATTAAAATCTTAATTTTCACATGCATTCTAGAGACGGTACATTGGTCGACACATTAGTGTTTCTTTCATCGCTTCAGGTCCCATAGGTACCAAGCACTGATTTAAATCGTGACTACGTCATAAGTCATGAATTTGCGCTTGTATAGCCAGTAACTTTTCACGTGCCACGCGCCGCTGATCAACACACAGTGCATATGCCGGGCGGATCGTTTCTATAAACATCAGTGTTCAACCCATGTCCTTGCGACTTTTGGTTACCGAGATATAGGTCCGGTATTGCAACGACATTTTGTTGGTAGTTTCATGGACGGAACAGGGGTGCGCGCACCTGCAGTGTAACCTAGAGCTTGAACTGTGCAACATTGCCAGTGGTGTGGTCAAACCACACACCAAATTTCAGCTTAATCGGTCCAGCAGTTTATCAGCTATAGCATGATTACGTTTTCTGACGCCCCTGACGCGGCATGTGTCACGCGCCATGCTGATCCCACACGTGAGACGAAATATGCCAATAACATAATTTCATTGAATGTGGCTAACATATGGTGAAGACCGCTTGTCAATCAGATGCGGGATTCCGAAGATATAAGCTTCTGAAAAGCGTTATGGTCTGGCCAGGCCGGGCCGGGTCGACCGCTGATATGTGGGGAAAAAAGTGGGGACTTACTGCGCGCTTCGCACTCGCTCTTAATCAGAGATTGCTTTGTGCTGCACGAAGTGCATGTTTGGTATATATATATATATATTTCTATATATATGTATATATATGTATATATATGTATATATATATATGTATATATATATATATATATATGTATATATATATATATATATATGTATATATATATATAATTTGTAGTTATTACATATTTTATGTTATATAACAGTTGCTGCTGGAAAGCTAATTCGTGTGTTTTTGAGGTTTCGTGTATGTGATCATGTGTGATCAATATGTTTGCAAATGTATGCAAAGCATTAAATATGAAATATCCCGAGCTTAACTTTTGTAAGGTCAAATAAAAAGCTTTAAAATAAAAATTCGGTTTTATCGCAGTTCACCCATGATTCTGCGAAAGTAAGAACCTTGAACATTTCACAAATAATGCAGTGTCATCGTTTTCAGCTTGCTGCTATTTTTGCCGGTAACAATCGTGCTATAGATAACTAAAATGACATCGATAAGGGTCATTAAGCTTATTTATTGTGGTCGGTATTGCCCCTGTAGTGGGTTTTACCGGTATTGTGAATGTGGCATGCGAGGGACTGATGTTGCGGCCGCTCAAAATAGCGAATGACAATCACAACCTTTCGCCATGCCCTCTGAGCTTCCCATGTTTTGTTNAACGCGCACTGCAGGGGGGTTGATTTCCGCCCACCACCCCCCTCAGGTTTTTCAGGAGTAGCGCAAAAACGGCGGGCGCGTCAGCGCCGCCAAATTTTGTAACACCTGTTTGGGCATCAAATTAACACACACTTTGTAAAAAGTTTTGACTTGAGGTCATCTCAGGTCAGGTCACAAGTCCCAATGTCAAGTGACCTCAACCTTCAAAAATTGTTTGCGTTGTGCCAAAGCCACGTCTTTTTTCGAAAGTTTTGAAACTGCAGGATTTCATTAAGAATTCAGTAGCCTACAATTCGTATATCTCTGGATTTCGTATCGGTGAACCAAAGGTCCAGTCAATTCCTGACCTCCCCATTATAAGTGAATGGGAAATATAACAAATGCTTCCTTTCGAAAATATGCATTGGATCAGGCTAATTCTTTCAGAATCATGCTATTTATGCTCATTCTGAATGATCAAGGTGCAATTGTTTGCTTAGTGATTTCTACAAGGTCATCTAGGTCATCTGAGGTCAATGAAGCAAATTATGTTTGCTAATAACTCTTGATAGAAAAGAGATAGAGACGATGTAGTTGCACCTATGTGTTCGTCTCGTCTGGCCGCGTTTGCCATATGCAACATGACCTACCTGGGTCACCAAAATTGACTTGACCTGAGGTCAAATTTTGCGAAGTTTGATTCCTACCAGGCTCACCGTGTATATGTTTTCGAAAGCGCTCAATGAGAACAAACACGATGGCGTACAAAATGTTTTCCTATCTTCTTAGGTGACATGCTATTCACGAAAAAACTGTTTGCTATACAGTATTTTTGACCTTTCAGACCTCTGGAGCCTGAAACTATTGATCTGAGCTCGAATTTTGAGGCCTGGTGAGATTGCAAAATTTCATAAGCTATCGATTGCATCTATAATGTTTGCTCCTAGCTATCATAGTTTTCCGAGAAACGGGGGTTCTGGAAAAGGTCCTAAGAAGTCCCCTAAAACCGGAAAAATCTGAACCTTGTTGTGACCACTGGTGACCTCCAATTGTGACCTGATCCAAGAAAAAGACTGAATACTTTTCGATAGAGCGTTGCCTAGAGCTATCCAAATGCCGTTCTTTCTGCTTGTCGGCTACCCCAGCCAACATTAACTTGGGCACTGATCGGGCCAAATGGTTTATCCGTTTTGCCCGATCGTTGCCCAAGTTATTGCTTGCAGGACGTTGCGTAGTTTGAGATCTCACCGGGGGTGGGGCGGAAATCAACCCCCCCTGCAGTTCGTGTTCGGCGCGAACCCCCTGCAGTGCGCGGGTTAAGGGCTGAAACTCTTTTAGTCCGAAGTTGCAATGCTCCACAGAATTACGGGTGTCTACAAGCGACATATGGCCTTTACAATCGGCGATGATTTATTTCATTTGATTTTTATTGCCGCTTTCAATGTGTGTATAGAACATATTGGGTGAGTAAAATCAGGCACGTAGCCAAGGGGGGAAGAGGCGTCCCCCCTGGAGGCCCGGCGGAACTTTTTCGGCGCGCTGCGCGCGCTGAAAAGGGCCGATGAGACCACGTGAAGTGCGGCATTGTGGGCTCTATAAGAGTCGGAAAACCACAAGAAGCGTGGTCTTAAGATAGTTTGGAGCACTTCAAAGCCCTGTAGGGCCACTGGGGCCCTCTCTGAAAGACCAGAGGCCCCTTGGACGTTTAAAGAGCCCTATGCATGTCAGAGGGGCCCCTGACCAGACCGAAAGGGCCCATGGGCGGATCAGAAGGACCATTGAACATGCCAAATGGCCCCTCACCGGTACGGAGGGAGCAGGCCTTTTCATCTGTTCTACTGGGCGCTTTCAACGCTCGGGAATGGGCTCTCCCGAGGCGCCCCTCCCCTTCCCCTTGGCGAAATCCTGGTTACGTGCCTGGTAGAGACCCTTTTGAGTGGAGCGTCTCGCAGCAGCGCCATCAAGAAGACAAAAGCGGCGCATCACCTCAGCATTTTTATATATAATCAATATCATACCAAGACGATAAAAACGGCGTATCACCAGGTTAGGTCAGGCTCGGTTATGACTTATGACATTACGATTGCGCTGCTCTGAGACGCTCGTCTTTAGAAGCGCCCCCACCCGGACGAAATCCTGGCTACGTGCCTGGCTCGTGGGTCTCTCTGAGAGTCCTGGTCCAATACAGCTCATCAAAAGTTGAAAAGGGCATCAGAAATAAAGTGGCCGAAATCTGTAGAGTTTTTTATATCCATTTGGGGGGGGGGCTTTCAATGCTCGGGATGGGCTCTTTACAGGCGCGGATCCAGGGGGCGCTTGGGGCCGCCCCCCCCCTGAACCTTTTTTTTATGTGCCGCCGTAGGGGTGCGCAGGAGGGCGCAACTTTTTGGTATAGGAGCCCACCCCTGCCGAAATCCTGATCCGCCCTGCTTTAGAGGCGGCTCCCCGCTGACGAAAATCTCTGTACGTGCTCTGAGTAAGATGCATTTCTTCTGGATTGTTTGGTGGATTGCCCGCTTTGGCATCGCTGTGCTTGGTCTAATTTGTGAAAAATTAGGCTGCGGGTGAAGGGAATTTATAGCTTGTGGTAGCTTCGTAGGAGAGCGTAAATGGCGTGCGTGCGACATATATTGGCGCAAACATTCGTGTGTTGAAGGCGTCAGGATTTCGCAAGGGGATTTCGCGGGAACAGATAAGATGGGCGCGCCCAGTGATATCAATATTTGACTCAGAGCTAAATTTGTTTTGTATAAGAGTCAGTGGTGCAGTCGTCAAGAAACAGCCTGCTGTATCGATCATGGCGGAAGTGAGTGCAATATCTTCTATTGGGTTCAGGGCTGACTCAGTCTGACTGCGCCATAAAATCAAATCAACGGACTCAAATGATCGCAATCGTCTACTCTTCGGGTCCTGTTCTGTTAAAGGAAGTTGAAGTAGTTCATCTTCAGCATGGGGTTTTGAACTGAGAGATAGCGGTTTTGTAACCAGTGTTGAAAAACCCCTATGTGCAAGTTTTTTTTGGCTGAAAAGGCTATCCACTCTCCAGCCGAACATACTTGACTTTTTGTTTAAGGAATGTGGGCCTTTGGCAAAGAATGTAAAAATGTGGGCATTTCAAAGGAAAGTGCATACCTGGGCAGAGGTTATAGCCGCCTCCTCTGCCTATGTATATATACAATCAGCCAATCAGCTGGCAGCTTTTTATTACCTTCCTTCATATCTGTTTGGCTGGAGCACGACTGCTTTTAAATCTGATTGGCTGAGCATTTGATTAACTTGTGTAACATAAGGACCAGCTGATCCAGACTGCAAAGTGTGGCACAGGAGTCGACAAGGCACACCAGCCCATGGTGAAAATTGGCACTTGACTCAGACCAAGAAGACTAAAAATCTGCACCAGTCCGCACTAAATCAGCCAAAGATCCATACCAACTCATCTAAACCAGTAAAACACCCTTATTGGGTCACTTGAGTTTTCAACCTTTTAGATTAATGGAGTAAATTATAATTTTGACATTTATATTATGAGCTATCACTTCCTGGCTGTATATATATATATATATAATTAAGAATACAAATAAAAGGATACATTTTGTCTGTCTTGATTTTTGAATGAATCTAAAAAGATGCTTTTCTGCCATCAGGTGGTGATGACTTTGTGCTTTATTTGCTCTGCTTAATTTAGTTTAAGTGTTAGACAGTGTCCCAAAATTTGTCGATTTGGGTGGGAGATAACACCCAACTGTGAACAATTTTCCACTCTCATTGTCCATTTTAGGAATGAATTTTCCACTCCCAAGGTAGGTATGCATTGTGATATTGATTCTGATATAATTAAATATTGACTAAGTATACATGATTTCAATGAAAACCACTGCTGTTTATATTCAAAACAGTAATCAATATCATACCATTTTCTACAGAATTTTCCACTCTCATGGTCTTTTTGGGCTCAAATTTTCCACTCTGATACCCAAGCCAAAATGGAATCACTGTTAGAATAATAATAATATAATAATAAGAATATGGTTAGGGCTCAATTGTTATGTTTAGTTACTGGCTCTGTTTTGGTTCTAGTATCTGCTCAGTATGATCTCTTTATGTTCATTTCTGCACCACCAATAGCTTGTAAAGTGAACATGAACATGACATGACACATTTGAACATGACTAAAATTACAGCAGCATATCCAAACATTCTTTCAAAATCACTGATGCATGTATTGCTAGGTTGATTGTGTAGTTAAACAGCTTGTAGGTCTGCTAATGGGCCCAGCTAAGCAATGCCTACTTTGGAAATAAATGCACATAGTATTGTAAAATATTTGCTGCAAATTAATAACATTAACCTTCGCCCCACTGGGGGGGGGGGGGTTGAACACCCCCTGTTTTATCAAGATAACGAAAAAACGGCGGCGCGTAGCGCCGCCAAATTTGGCATAACTAATCATCGATCTTTTCCGCACATTTTGCGAGAATTCAAGTTTCGTATCGGGTTAGGTCAGGTCACCAGGTCAGGTCAAGTGCTTTACCAGGTTCCAGGCTGATGGACCCGACGCTAACCAAAAATGGTTTTCGGTCGTGCATTGCACGCACAGATGTCTTTACGGATCTATACTCAAAACCTTTTAGATTACATCAAGTCATCATATCTTCCTCACTAAGGTAATAATCATTTTGATAACTGAGCTATACGTATCAATTTATGTGTACACTCCTTCACAATGCAATTGAAAATACTAGTAAGGCATGCATGGACATAGAAGAGACGGACGGGTTATTTCTATTATTGTGTCCCAACTGATAATTCATTGTTGTTTGATGCAATAGTAAAGCAATGACTGTACCTGCAATGTTTCGTGTGGCCAATCTTAGGTTATTTGTCTCATTTCTGGATTCTCACCCTGCGGAGTGAATCCGAAGTCAAAGTTCACGTGCTTAATCCTGTAACCCAATATTCCAGTTTTTTAGCTAGGATGGTGAGGAAGTTTCTTCAGTTGTGTTAGACTATTTCACGTGCCAGTATCATTGTGATTCTACAGGTCTAAATTAGTCAGCTGTAAATCCTTTGCATAATCAAGCATAAACGACCAGATTAATGATGCGAACTCACCGCCAGATAGCACGCGAGCAAGCAAGGCCAAGCGAGCAACAATCGGATTTTTTGCCATGCTGTAAGACTTACGTTCGTTTAGCGCTTCGCGGTCTACTCAGCGTGCCGTCCTGAATTAAAATGCTTTTCTTTATTCGGACGATGATCATCCATTCCTTCAAATGTTATAGATAAAAATTAATGATCCAAGTGAGGTTTCGCTCAGGGACCGTTGACGGGGTCAGTCTGAGGTCATTGCCCGAGGTCCACCAACACCTTTGTCATCATAACTCTAAACATAATGAAGATAGAGAAACTTTTAATTTTCAACCATGTGTGTTTGTCTCGTCAAGACAGGCATCTCCTGATATGCAGCATGAACTATTGGGTTCACAATTGACCTTGACCTGAGGTCATATTTTTTAAGTTGACCTAACATCGATAAGATTTGATATATTTCAAAGCGCCTCGACAAACAAACCGATGGCGTAACGTATTGCGTTATCTTTATTGGTAAAAAATTATTTTCAAGTATGATTTGCCAAAATCACAATTTTTTACTTTAATGACCTTAGAGCCTACTATTGACCATAAATTTAACACTCGATTGCAAATTCAATCTGCATTTGTTTTTTACGTTTGTGTTCTAGATAGCAATAGTGTTCCGAGATATTTTCCCTGTGTGAGCGAGTCCTATACGTGGAAATTTGACTTCGATGACGGATATAGGTAGACCTCGCATGTTATTGGAGCGCATGAGCGAAAAAAAGACTGAAATAGTTTCGAAATTATTTTTGATAAAGGTTCGAACAGTGTTTTTTTTTTGTCTACTTGGCATAGGAGCCTAGTTAGAGAGGGTTCAAACACCCTCCCCCCAGTCGGGCGAAGGAAATGCAGAGGCCCAGTGGGGCGCGGGTTAATCTAATAAATTAATGTTAACAATAGATGTTCCCTTATACCATTGAGTGCAACCCCATATAAAGTTGTTTATTGGCCCTGGGACCTGGCTTGACTAGACCATTACTTATTTGGCTTTTGTAACCATACCACTAGCTCCATGACGAAGTAATTGTGTTTTTCACCATTTATTACATATGTAATATCCTTGTTTTCTGCTAGATTGTGCTGATTTCAAAGGGTCAAGGAAGCAACATACTAGAGACATGTTACTTATAAATTTGTAACATGATTCAGCCTAGTTCCCATAATTATTCCTTTTCCTTTGATGCCATCTACTTGACAATCCTTCTCAACTTCTTGAGTCTACTGTTAATATCCACAACATTGTTATATGTAGTCTTTGATTACTTGCAGACAAAAATATATCCATTACTGCTACATTTATTTGCATTTCCTGAAATCATCAGGTCTATGGAGGAAACTGTCATGCCTACAGATTTGTGAATGGCCTCCTTCTATACCAAATATCAGAGTGCCCTGTTTAACTAGTTAAGTGAGTTTAACATGCATTTCTGACAAACAGTGTCCAAGTAAAACCCTCAGCTTGTAAAATGGTCTGTTGTCAGCCCCTGGCTATCTGTTTTCCTAGTATCTCTGGAGATATCCATGCAAAAGCAGTATTTGTGCTGACATTGATAAGAATAGAAATGTATTTATCCATCATCTGATGCTGATGCTAATTGCTAAAGGCAATAATTTTCCTCCCATGTGATCTAGGTGTATGATGCTCGGCTCATAACTCAGTGACTGTGGGTTCAAGGCTGGGAGGATATACGATGCAAGGCCGTATCATAGAGGTAAAGAGGACCCATGTGAAGTTCAAAAGGCCCCTGTGCAGGTCGAAGGGGTCCCTGACCAGACCGCAGGGTCCTTATGGGTAGATCAGAAGGGTCCTGAACATGCCAAATAAGCCCCTAGCCAGCGCAGAAAGGCTCCTGGGTAGGTCAGAGGGGCCCCTGGGCAAGTCGAAGGGCCCCCTGCGCCGTCGGAGGGGCTCCTGGGCAAGTGGAAGGGGCCACTGGGCAAGTCAGAGGGAACCTTGAACATGTCAGCAGGGCGAGAAAGCAGCCAGCGCAGTCCCTTGTTAAGTTGAGAGTCCCTGAGCAGACTGAAGGGCCCCTGGACAGACCAGAGGGCCCCTCGGCAGCCGACAAATGGAGGAATTTCGTGATGACATCTCCTGCACGCTGGAACGCACGGTCAGAAGGCGCCGTCTGCTCAACCGTTGCGGCAGACGGGCAGAGCCATGTACCCAGTGACTCATCGCTAATGTTGAGCCGCTCGGCAACTGACCAATGGGGAATCCCGTGATGACATCCCCTGGTAGTTGGTACGATGTTTGGCTCGCGTAGTTTTATTAAGCCAGCTGTCAACAGGTGAGAGAGTGCCGCCTAGGGCTGTGTTCTGAGTTGACCGTCACATTCTTGACGGGAATCCCTGGAATCCCCGGCGGATATTTTACTCTACTGCAGTTCGGCAATGTAATCATACATTGATATTCCTGTTAACTCTTTGCTACGGGAATCGGTAGAAAAAAAAATATACCGAATTCCCGGAATCCCCGCGGGAATTGACGGGTCAGAACACGCCCCAGATCTACCCCCGGTAGGCCCGTATCGCCATCTATCTGCGGCACGGTAACCATTTGGACCAGATTCATTACCGGTGAACCGGGCGCGGGCGTATGTGGATGGGTGGTGGCCGGTGGGACCGTGGTGTTATTACTTGTTATGCAGCAAGCTCGGCTTAGCGGGCTGCCAGGCATGGAGCCACCCACTCAAACCATTCGGACGATTTGTTTAAACTTGAACAGTAAACAACAGGATCTGGTTTGTAAAAAGATGCTGAGCTATGCCAATGTAAGACAGGGAAATTCGTCGTAAGAAACGAGTAAGTTATTTTCAATGTCGTTCGAACTTGAGTCGCCCCGCGAACTATCGCCTGCGCCCTTTGTCGATGAAACTTTCCCTTTGTCGATGAAACTTTGGTGCGCGCCAATACCTGTTGCCCTGGTGGGTATTGATGAAATCCTCGTCCCGAGAGGTATAGATGACGCTGCGACGCTAGAGATCAGAGTCGGTCAGGGTTCACAGTTCACACAACAAGCTCTGCTTAGCAAACTGCATGACGTCACCTGACTGCGGCCCCCCACCCACTGACGTCACCTGACTGCGACCCACACACCTACTCACGTCACCTGACTGCGGCCCCCACACCTACTGACGTCACCTGACTGCGGCCCCCACTACTCACTCGAACGTCAGCGACGCGGCCCCACCACCCACACTTGATCGTCACCTGATCTGCGCCCGCGGAGCACCCATCAAGGTGCGCCCCTGGAGCGTAGACGTCACGCTGACAGGCGGGCCCCCGGAGAGCGCACCTGACGGTCACCAGAGCGTGCCCGGCTGGGGTTCCGCCACATCACACTGGGAATCTGCCCACCCGACTGCGGTCCCCACACCTCCCTCCGACGTGAGAGCGTCCCTAGGCGCATGACTGCGGCCTTTTCACACCCATGACGTCACTCCGACTGCACCCCCGCGAGCAACTGACTGCCGCTCATCCTACCCTGCGGTCCCCTCCACACTCGACTGACGTCCCAGCGCTCGACACCAGCGGCGCCGCCGGGCCAACAGCACCACAGGACGTCACCTGACGTGTAGCACCCACACGCGGACTGCCATCCCTGCCGCGCGTCCCACATAACCAATGACGTCACCTGGTACCTCGCGGACGCACCACGACACCCATACACACGGAACGTCTACCCTAGACTCGCGCGGCTCCCCCATGTCCAGGCCTGCTATGTCTAGGCAAAATATCTCTATTTTATCTAGTGTAAATTTGTTGTCTCACGGGAAAGGGCGCCCCTAGTCCCACGTCGCCCTTTAAGGGCGCTATAGTCACCTGTTGCATTTGACTCGCATTTGTTTGAGTCGATTCAAGTCTGACTCACAACCGGAAAGAACCCTGGACTAAAAATTCTTTTGATCGCCCAAGTGCCGTTCAGTGAAACAAAGATGAAGGTACAAGATCTCCGACCTTGCTCTTCAAGTTTTTTAGCTCTAGTATCAATAATTGCAGATACTGAGTACAGACACTACTTCATTTAACTGTCATCCAAAAATGTCTGACTCATGAGTCAACTCATGACTCAACTCTGAGTCATTTACAAGTCTTCTGCCAGGGCAGGACGGAAACCGAGCCACGGGGAAGACTTGTAGGATTAAGTTATAAACTTGTCTCGGGATCCCACCCACTTCCCATTTCGAACGTCTTTGGTAATTGGATTTGAGTTTGGTCAATACTCAATGCTCAATAGTGAATTGTTCAAAGTTGGTGTGGCATAGATCTACCGAAACAGACGGTCTAGTGACCATTGACCAACTAATATTGCTGACATAACCACCTCGAAAGTGGTGGGGTCATGGCCTTATTTGCCTTGTCGGTACCCTTTGCTGAAGGTATGTGAACGAATGAGATACCT